>PVKM010000730.1:0-95556 GCA_004027735.1 Carollia perspicillata
CCTCCTCGGTGGGAGCCTCTCCCCCTCTCCCTGTCTGCCTTTCAGCCTCTTCCGCTTTCCTCCTCTCCTAATGAATTAAAATTTCTGAGAGCCACCAAGGCTCTGGGAGTTTGACAAAACTGTCCTTGCTCTTTCTGCGTTTTCCCAGTCAAGGGTATCTCAGGCTGAGGTTGGAGTGATACTGTTAGTCGGGGTGATATGATTGCATAGCAACACAGAGCTGCTCTGAGGGGGGAGGAGGAGAAGAAGGAGAAGGAGAGCAGGGAGTTGGGAGAGACAGAGGGAGAGTGTGCATACAGCAGCTGTCAGCATTCCTGTCTCAGGGACTTCTTTGCTGATTCACAGAGGCAATCCATGCCTGGCCTCCTAGCTCCCAGTTGCTGCCTGCTCCTCGGACCTGACGGACTCACAAGGTAGGCCACAGAGAAATGATTTCTAAGCCTTGCCCTTTTGCTGCTTGCTGAAGGGAAAAGACTGAGGGAGGGGAAGCTCCAGAGGTGATGTGTGTGTGTGCATGCACATGTCTGCCTGCCTGCTACCTGCATATGCTTTGGGGAGGGGAGAAACTTACATTAAAATATATCCATAATGAAGTGGCTACCACTTGGATTCATAGAGGGGAAAAATGCCTAGGAATAAAAACTCTAGCTAATCTGAGCAACTAATGAATCAGAAGAAGGTCCACAGTTTGCTTCTTTAACAAGAGAAGGGTATTATTTGCTTGCTTGTTTGTTTTCAATGACATTTTTTTTTGTCCATGGGTAGATTTCCTGGTGAGAGGGAACAGAAGGGGTGTGGAAAGCATTGGCTGAAAAAGGAGGAAAGAGGAAATGTGGAATCTTGGAGCAGGTTTCCTGAACAAATGAGTGTCTGGTTTGCAGACAGGACATATGAGTGCTTCTGTGGAGTAAACATGCCTCTGACCTAGGAACCTGGGGCAGAAGGCTGATCCTGATCTCTGCATTTACTTCCTGGCTCAATCTTTCTTCCATGTTGCATTTTTTCTCCTGCTCATCCCATGGTTTCCTTTCTATCCCCTGTAATCATAAAGTGTCTCTCTACTCTTGAGAGCATAGCTTGGAGTGCTTTGAAATCAGGCTTACTTCTCCTAAAGTCAAGCACCCTGTTCCTTCTGCTCTCCTTAACTCTCCCCAGCATCACGCCCAATGCCCCAGCCTGGTAAGTGGGCCTGAGACACTGTGGGGAGTTAAGGCTTATTCTACCTTTCATAGATAGGTGAAGTCAGGCCACCTAGTTTTTGGGAACAAGCAGGTTGTTGGGCTGGGACTGGGCTGGGGTAGAGTGGAGCAGAGAAAGATGGATGGCAGCAGTGGCAGCTATCTGCTTCCACTGAGAGCATGGTGCATGCTATCTGAGAAAGAAGATACTTTTCTCTTATGTTTTCTGTTTGATTGTTCAAAAGAACAAATGCCTTTAAAAAGCTCTATGTCTAGTTCACCTTAGCTCCTGAATTTTCCAAAGGAATCCTTGCCTCTAGATGAAAGGTCCTTAGGTAAATCACCTTTTATTTTTTTTAATCCTCACCCACAGAACAATTTATTGAATTGAGACAGAGGAAGCAGTGGGTGGGTGGGTTGGGGGAGAGGGAGAGAGAGGAGAGAGAGAGAGAGAGAGAGAGAAAGAAACATTGATGTGTGAGAGAGGGACAGTTGCCTCCCATACATGCCTTGACCAAAGATCAAACCTACAACCTAGGTATATGCCCTGACCATGAATTTAACCTGCAATCTTTTGGTGCATGGATCAATGCTCAACAAACTGGGCCATCCAGCCAGGGCCCAACACTGTATTTTTAAATGTGAAAAAGATTGAGAGGTTAATCGAATTGTTCTCTTTCCCAAAGCTAATAAGTATCTGAAAGAGTGGAATCCTTATCTCCTGATACTCAGTCTACTGCCCAACTACTGCTTCTCTAGCTGGTTCCCTCCCATGAAACTAGTCCTAGGAAAATGAGGCAGGTTTAGGGAATAATCCTGTCATTTTCATTATAGCATTTATATCTTACACATTTCTTTTAGTATTTTGTTGTTTCTGAAAATTATGAATTTTCCTTACAGCATGGAATGCATTGCATTTTTTAAAACAATGTGTTATGAAAATTTTTATACATTCAAAGAGATATAAAGAATAACATAATGAAAATCAGGTTACAAGCCACCCAGCTTTAGAAAACACTTTACTAGTAGAGTCAAAACCCTCTGTGTCTGTCCTTCTGTGGATTAAACTCCTTCTCTCCCTCTCTCCAAAGTAACCTGTCTCTTGGATTTGGTGTTCATTATTCTCATGCATTTATTTATAATTTTGCTATCCAGATGACTGTGTCTTTAAACGGCATACACCACTGCTTTATATGTCTTAAAATTTATATCGATGGTCTGAATTCTTCTCCAATTTTTTTCTATTTAGTGCTATATTTGTAAAATTCATCCATGTTGTGTCTTGTGGCTGTAGTTCATTCATTTTTTTTACTATTGTATAGCATTCCATTTAATAAATATGCCATGATTTATTTATCTGTTCTGCTGTTTATGGGCAGTTAGGCCACTACCAGTTTTTGGTTCACACTTAGAGCTACTATGATCATTCTTGTGTAGTTATTCTTTTTTTTCTGAACCTTTTAAAAATATATTTTATTAATTATGCTATTACAGTTGTCCCATTTCCCCCCTTCATTCCCCTCCACCCTGCACACCGTCTCCCACCCACATTCCCCCCTTTAGTTCATGTCCATTCATAAGTTCTTTAGCTTCTACATTTCCCATACTATTCTTGCCCTCCCCCTGTCTATTTTCTACCTACCATCTGTGCTACTTATTCTCTGTACGTTTTCCCCCTCTCTCCTCCTCCCACTCGCCTGTTGCTAACCCCCCACGTGATCTCCATTTCTGCGGCTCTGCTCCTGTTTTAGCTGACCACTTAGTTTGCTTTTGTTTTAGGTGTGGCTGTTAATAACTGTGAGTTTGC
Source organism: Carollia perspicillata (assembly GCA_004027735.1). Classification (NCBI taxonomy): domain Eukaryota; kingdom Metazoa; phylum Chordata; class Mammalia; order Chiroptera; family Phyllostomidae; genus Carollia; species Carollia perspicillata. The sequence goes on from PVKM010000730.1 coordinate 2,986, forward strand.
TGTCTTTTTACTGTCCATATTGTTCATATTTTGTATCCTCTTTTTCTTAGATAAATCCCTATAACATTTCATATAATAAGAGCTTGGTGATGATGAACTCTTTGAACTTGACCTTATCTGAGAAGCACTTTATCTGCCCTTCCATTCTAAATGAAAGTTTTGCTGGATAGAGCAGTCTTGGATGTAGGCCCTTGCCTTTCATGACTTGGAATACTTCTTTCCAGCCCCTTCTTGCCTGTAAGGTCTCTTTTGAGAAATCAGCTGACAGTCTGATGGGAACTGCTTTGTAAGTGACTGTCCCCTTATCTCTTGCTGCTTCTAGAATTTTCTCCTTCATTTTAATCTTGGGTAATGTAATTATGATGTGCCTTGGTGTGTTCCTCCTTGGGTCCACCTTCTTTGAGACTCTCTGAGCTTCCTGGACTTCCTGGAAGTCTATTTCCCTTGCCAGATTGGGGAAGTTCTCCTTTATTATTCGTTCAAATAAGTTTTCCACTTGTTGCTCTTCCTCCTCCCCTTCTGGTACCACTATAATTCAGATGTTGGAACTTCTAAAGTTGTCCAGGAGGTTCCTAAGCCTCTCCTCATTTTTTTTTTTGAATTCTTGTTTCTTCATTCTTTTCTGTTTGGTTGTTTCTTTCTTCCTTCTGGTCCACTGCATTGATTTTAGTCCCAGTTTTCTTTCCATCACTATTGGTTCCCTGTGCATTTTTCTTCATTTCACTTAGCATAGTCTTCATTTTTTCATGTAATTTGTGACCAAAGTCATCCAGTTCTGTGAGCATCCTGATCACCAGTGTTTTGAACTGTGCATTTGATAGGTTGGCTATCTCTTGGTCACTTAAAAGTATTGGCTCTGGGCTTTGATTTGTTCTTGCATTTGAGCCCTTTTTTTTTTTTTGTCTGGTCGCGCCTGTTAGGTAGTGAGGTATGGAGCCTTAGTTGTTCCCTGGGTGGGGCAACCCAGTCACTGGATTGTGATGCTGTATGTGGGGACAGGGTCAGAGAGGGTACAATGGCACTTGCTCTGCTCTCTCTCAGATTTCATCCCTGCTGCCAATTCCCACAAGCAAACTGGGCCCTTCTGGTGCTGTTTCCTGGGTGGTTGGGATTGTGTACGTTCTGCCTTGTGCACCTCACTGGGTCTGCTTGTTGCCTCCGCGCGTCTGGGGTCTTCTAGCCACTGCCTGTGTGCCCAGGTCTGTCAATCACTGCTTTTTTCTGTCACAACCCTCTCTGCACGCCACAGACTCCACCCCTCTTACTGAATGGTTGTTGGACTTCTGTACAGTTCAATTTTCTGTTGGTTGTTTTTTTGTTTCTAAATTTTTGTTGTCCTTAATTTTGGTTGTGAGAGGAGGCACAATATGTCCACCTATGCCTCCATCTTGGCCAAAAGTCCAGATATTGTATAGTTATTCTTATGTGACTGTTGCTATCAGTTTGTATCTAGGAGGGAATTGTCCCATCAGAGGGTCTGAGAATCTTCACCTTTGGGAGATATTGTCAAATTTCTCTCCCAAATGGCTTACTAACTTGCAGTCCCACCAGTGGTGTATGAAGATTTCAGATGTAGTGCATTAATTGGCTATTAAAATAAACTTCTACCCAAGGGATATGTCTCTGATTTTTGCCACTGGAAAATGAATTTTATTTCTCAAAACTGGTTGACAGCTAATAACGTTTCAGGACACATTTCATTGTTTCCATTTGTAAATGAGGGGGTTGGCCTAGATAATCTCTACAATCCTTCCAGTTTGACAGTATGAGTTTCCGTGATTTATTCATTAAATGACAGCATCTGAAGCAAGAACCATGATTTTTTACTACATTGCAGGAATTATTTTAGGAACACATAGCAAGGTTTGGTGCCAATAAAATATATGTCTCATCTGTCAGTGCCATGTTGTCAGGTAGAATGGCAGTGCTGTGAGAGAGAGGGCCATCATGAGCTTTACCTTGAATTGGAGAGCCCATGGGAAAGGATGTATTCTTCCTACTGCCCTGTTCTTTTCTGATTTAGGATCTTCCCTATTTATTTTTCTCCCCAAAATAATAAATACTTGTTATAAATATATCTATTCTCTATACACACGTGTGGGCATGTAAACACATACACACACAAAGTGTATAAAGTCAACTCTCTAGAAGTAATGTTTCTAAACACTTTTATTTGTCCTTGCAGGCTTTTTTTCACTGCGCACAATTTTTCAAAAGTTTTTTTTTTTTTTTACAAAATTAGAGTTCTATCAAACATATTGTTCTGACACTTGTTTTTTTTTTTACCTAAAATTTATATCTCTGACATCTGTTCAAATGAGTGCATAGAGATCTACTTCTTTTTTAAAAAAATTCTCATTCGAGGACATGTTTATTTTCTTTAGAGAGAAGAAAAGGGGTAGAGTGAGTGAAACATTGATCAGCTGCCTCCCGTATATTCCCTGACCAGGGTCCAAACCTACAACCTAGGTATGTTCCCTGACTGGAAATTAAACTGGCAACCTTTCATAGTATGGGACAATGCTTCAACCAAGCCTCTCTGGCCAGGGCAAAAATCTACCTCCTTTTAACAGTTGCATAATATTCCATTGTGTGAGTGGCTACAATAATAAATAAGATTTGAATACTTACTACATGTCAAAAACTATAAATTAGCTTCTTGCAACAAGGCTATGAGGTAGGTCTTTTTGTTATCCCTGTTCTACAGATGCAGGGACTGAAGCATAGTAAGGTTCAGGGAGTTTATACAAACTTGTGCTGATAAGTGGCAGAGCCAATATTCAAACCTGAGTATCCTGGCTCAGAGCCTGCACCCTTAACTGTCATGCTGTACCACCTTTCTGATATAATTCACTTAACTTGTCTCCTGTGGATAGACATTTGAGTTGATTGCAGAGTTTTGCTATTACAAACAATACTGCAGTGTACATACTTGTTCACTTCTGCAAGTATTTCTGTTGGATACATTCTTAGACTTTTTCAGTTTATAGGTGGATAAATCTTATTCATTCATTTATATATATATAATATATATATATTTAATTTAATATATATTTATATTTAATATATATTTATAATTAATATATTGATTTAATTTAATATATATTTAATTATATATATATAATATATATATATATAAATATATATATATATTTACTGAGCTCTAAGGCACCGGGGAAGCCCTGGAGTCAGACTAGTGGCATTGATCAGAATTTTACTTCTGATCAATGCCACTAGTCATATAAATGCTTGGTATGGTTTGCCAGCTGGGTGATACTCCAGACCCCAGACTAACTTCAGCCTGTCCTCAATTGTTTCTATCTTTGTCTGGGTATTAGCATAACTGAGTCAGCTCTTGAGCTCCCACTTGGTGGCCCATAGCCAAAAATCTTCTGTACTTGATAGGGCTCAGTGATTACAATACCTCAAAGACTAAGTTATGGAATTTACAGAGGTGGAATTGTGTAACAGTGAAGAACGTATTCTGGGACATATCTGCCTAGATATGAATCCCAGCCTCCCAGCTTATATTCACAATATAACTTTATTTATTTTTTAAACATTTTTTATTTATTTTTAGACAGAGTGTAAGTAATGGAGAAGGAGAGGGAAAGAAACATCAATGTGTGGTTGCCTCTCCCACATCCCCTACTGGGGACCTGGCCCACAACTCAGGCATGTGCCCTGACTGAGTATAGAACCAGTGAACCTTTGGTTTCTAGGCCGGCACTCAATCCACTGAGCCACACCAGCCAGGGCCACAATATCACTTTAAAAAGGTTACTTACTGCCTCTGTGCCTCCATGTTCTTATCTGCACAATAAAGACAACAATAGTAACTGCTTCACAGGCTTAAATGACATGATATATGTAAATCAATTAATTAATATATATAAATCATGGAATACAGTAAGTTTAACTATTATAATTTATTTGGCTATAGAAAGGTCAATCTTTCCATAAAACAGGTAAAGATGTTCATGGCATTTTGGTGAGGAGTGGGGAGGGAGAGAGACAGTATCTGTTAAATAGCTAATATATTTACATGGTTCAGTACTCAAAATGTACAAAAGGATAGTCCATAAAAACTACTTCTTCTATTGGTGAAACAGGGCTTTTGTGGGTGTGGATATTTATTCTAATTCTCAATCCAAGCAGTGATTATATGGATATTTGCTTTATAACAATTTGATATATTTTACACATATGTTTTTATGTCCTTTTTGTAACTATATTATATTTCTCAGTTTTAAAAAGAGGAAATATCCCAAAGGAATGGAGAGAATTCACCTACCTCCTTCTAGCAGCCACTCAGTTCCCTTCTTCAAAGGCAATCAATATTAACAGGTTCTTTTGGAATAATTTCACAGATACTTCATTTTAGTTATAATTTCCTTTTTTACATAAATATAAACTAACCACCTTGTTTTTTTCTTGTTTTCTTTTTTGCTTAAAAACATATCTTCAGAGATCATTTCATATTGACACATAGAGTTCTTAGTTCTGTTTTTAATAGATGTGTGGAATGCCATTGTATAGATACACAATTATTAACTAGTCCTTTAGTAATGGACATTTACATTGTTTGCAGGAGTTTGTGTGTGTGTGTGTGTGTGTGTGTGTGTGTGTGTGTGTGTGTGTACCATTACAAGCCTTGCTTCAAATACTAACATTCTACATATATAATTTCATAGAAATGCAAAGAAATATGTATATCTACAACTCTTCTCTTCATGACTCCTGGTATTTGTACCCACAAAGTTGAAGTCCTATACACTTAACTAACTGAAATTCAGTTCAGTAAACCAATCAACTCAGGAAACATTCATTGAGTACCTGTTCTGTGCCTGGCACTGTGCTAAAAATATGTGGGGTTGAAATAAATATCAGACATGGACCTTGTCCTCCATAAGCCAACAATCTTGCTGTCATGCTGAAATCTTGGTCTTTCTCACATGTTTTTTAAAAAAAATTGTTGTTGTTTAATTACAGTTGCCCCCATTTCCCCCCAATTACTCTCCCCAACCCTACCAACCCCACCTCCCACATTCAATCCACCCCCATTTTCTTTGTACATGGGTCCTTTAGACATATTCCTTGAATTGACCCTTCCTCTTCTTTACCCCGTTATCCCCTCCTCCCCTCCCCCTGGTCACTGTCTGTTTGTTCTTTATTTCCATGTCTCTGGTTCTATTTTGCTCACTTGTTTGTTTTGTTGATTAGGTTCCACTTATAAGTGAGATCATATGGTATTTATCTTTCACTGCCTGGCTTATTTCACTTAGCAGAATACTCTCTAGCTCCATCCCTGGTGTCATGAAGGGTAGGAGCTCCTTCTTTCTTTCTGCTGCGTAGTATTCCATTGTCTAAATGTACCACAGTTTTTTGATCCACTCATTTACTGGTGGGTATTTAGGTTACTTCCAGCACTTGGCTATTGTAAATAATGCTGCTGTGAACATTGGGATGCATAGATTCTCTTGGATTGGTGTTTCAGGGCTCTTGGGGTATAATCCCAGCAGTGTAATTCCTGGGTCAAAAGGCAGTTCCACTTTTAGTTTTCTGAGCAAATTCCATTGTGCTTTCCACAGTGGCTGCACCAGTCTGCATTCCCACCAACAGTGCACTAGAGTTACCTTTTCTCCACACTCTCACATGTTTTTAAAGCTTTTATCTCTGCCCAAGAGAAACAAGGTCTCCTTCCTCCCATAAGGGCCTACTGGGTGTATCTTTGAGAACAAGGAAAACAGTACTCCTAGTGGCAAAAGCTACAGCTTGATATCCATCAGTACCCCCAGAGAAGAGCACAGATGAGTTAGTTCTACCCCAAAAGCATCCTCCTTACTACTCCATGCATTCACATCTTCTTTTTCACCTTAAATCAAAGGCATCTCTTCCATAAATACATGCCAAATACCTTCAACTTAAGGTGAACACTTTATCCTCTGTGACCTCTCATTACATGATTTCTGTGTCCCATTTAAGGTGCAAATCATTTGTTCCCTTAAATTGTGCTTGTTTGCTTATATGTCTTATTTCCTACATTTGACCAGTTGGGGACCAAATTGGATTCATTTCTAATTCCTCACAGCTTCTACAAATTGAGACGAATAGGAAGAGAATCATTATGTACAGATGGTAATTTGGGACAGGATGGAGATAAATAGAGAGACAGAAAGAAGGATCTTTGTGTAAGCAAAGAGCACTGACCAGGAGTCAGGAGGCCCACGTTCACTTGTGTCTGAGCATCTTCATCTGTCAGATGGGATCATAATTCTGGTTGGGCCACCCTTAGTAGTGTGCACTGAAGGTCAAGAAAGAGAGTACAGCAGGATACAAAAGCATGCTATATAAATGCAAGGAATGCTAAGGTTTTGATGTGTGGCACTCTTAGACATTAACATTTTGTAGATTAGCAAACCAAGGTCTAGAGAGGTGAAATGACTTGAGATCATAGTTACTGGCAAGTCTGAAAATAGCTGAGGATAATCATGCTAGGATCAGAAGGAACGTTATTTCACCTACACTGGGATTTGAAGATCTAAGTTCTCTAACTCCTGAGTTTGTTTTATTTTTGTTCATGAACAATCAACTTGACATCAAGTCAGGAAGTTAATTTGTAGAGGTGAATCTCAAAAGAGAAAAAGAGAGAGTTCATGACATTACAAATACACCTGGCCACTAAAAATGTAGGGAAAAATTAAGCATCTCTAATAAATAAGTAAATACAAAGTGTCCTCAAGATGCCATCTTCAATTACATATTTGGCAAAGGTATTTTAAAAATAAGATTATTTCACTGTTGGCAAGTGTGCTGGGGAACTGGCACTCTTACACATTGCTGGTGGTAGTATAAAGCGATCTAACTTTTTTTCTAGAGCAATTTAAAAGTATGCATCACAGCCTGAAATTGGTTCATATCCTTCAATCCAGGAATTCTCTCCTTCTAGGAAATTATATCAAGGAAAGAATTGCAAATGTACACATGACTGTTCATTGCAGTATGATTTATGTCTAATTGTCATCATATATCCATTCAATGGAATAGTATACAACAATGATTACAGCTAACATTTATTGAGCAGTGTACTATTTCCAGACAGTATGCTAAGTTATTTAAATACATTACTAACTTTAATCATTAGAAAAATGCTATGAGAGAAGTATTTTTGTCATCCCCATTTTGCAGATGAGGACATTGAAATTCAGACAGGTTAAATTGTCCCAGGCCATACTGTTAATGGGTTGAGTACTACAAATTTCACTCTAGGTCTGTCTAATGCCAAAGCCCATGGCCTCAACCATAGCACTCTGCCACCTTTGCTGCCATTAGAAAATCATGTTTTAGACTAATAGTTAGTGACATTCTAGAATTATCATGATATAAATGGCAAATGAGTTTTGCGATAGCATGGATGGATCTGGAGAGCATTATGCTAAGTGAAATAAACCAGGTGGTGAAAGACAGATACCATATAATCTCACCTATAATTGGAACCTAATTAACAAAACAAAGAAGCACACAAAATAGAACCAGAGACATTGAAATTAAGAACAAACTGACAGTAACCAGAGGGGAGGTGGGAGAGAATAATGGTGGGGAAAGGGGAAAGGATTTTCAGGAACATCTATAAAGGACACATGGACAAAATCAAAGTGGGGGAGGATCAAAGATGGGAAGTGGAGATGGGTGGGGTGGGGGGCAGTGGTGGGTGGAAAATTGAGACAACTGTACTTGAACAACCATAAAAAATGTAAAAAAGTAAATGGCAAATGAGAGAAGCTTGATACAAAATTATACATATATATGAGTATATATCATGATGACAATTTTACTTTTAAAGTATGTACATATTTTTCATAGCAAAAATATGTAAGACTTCATACCTGCTAGTAACAGTTATATCTCAATAACAGTATTATAGGTTAGTTTCATTTGCATCCTTATGATTTTTTTGTGTTTTCCAGTTTTTCTATAAAGAATATGTATTACTCATGTAACTGACAAAAATAAAAATGTTAATATAAAAAGAGGTCTGAAAGTAAGGCTTTTGTAGCTTCATTCTTACAACACATTCATAGGGAGCCACATTTTTTTTTTTGGTAAAACATTTTATTTGTTTATTTTTAGAGAGAGGGAAAGGAAGCTCAAAGAGGGAGAAAATCCTCCATATGCAACATATATGTCAATCAGTTGCCTCTCACATGCCCCCAGCTGGGGACCTGGCCTTAAATCTAGGCATGTGTCTTGGCCAGAATTGAACTGGCAAGACTTTGGTTTGCAGGAAAACACCCCACCCTCTGAACCACACCAGTCAGGGTGAGAGCCACCTTTTCAGCCATTCTTCAGGAAATCTCTTTGGGGATGAGGAGCTGTGTAGCTGTATAATCTCCAGGGAATTTGACTATTAGAAATTGTCCATAAATTTTTGCACCTTCATGATCTGTGATAGTTCCCAATGTTTGAACCTTGGGCCCCTGAGGTGGAGGGGTAGGTACTTCATTGAAGGAGTCTACAGATTTTTTAAATAGGTGTTTTTCTCACTCTTTATGTACTGGCAATATAGCTACTATTGTAGGTATAAGTGGGTGAAGTGAGACATATATATATATATATATATGTTTTATACACACACACACACACATATGTTTTATCTCAAGAAGGCATTGTTCTGCCCTGGCTGGTGTGACTCAGAGGATTTAGTGCTGGCCTGCAAGCTAAATGGTTGCCAGTTCGATTCCCAGTCAGGGCACATGCCTGGGTTGTGGGCCAGGTTCCCAGTAGGGGGTGTGGGAGAGGCAACTGATGTATCTCTTGGACATTGATATTTTTCTCCCTCTCTTTCTTTCTCCATTCCCCTCTCTAAAAATAAATAAATAAAATCTTTATAAAAAGGGGTCCTTCCTTATACCTCAAGTGTTGGATACTGGCAAAATAGAGACTAAAAATAGTGTTAATTAATTATCAGCATTAGGAATTAAAAATGCTCACTTCCTGCCCTTTGGATTAGGGTTTGCATGTCTTTGCCCAGCACTAAAAGATGTCATTTTTTATCATTTGCAAGCACTGTCTTTGCTACCCATTTCCATAACATTGGTGTATATTTACTAACCTATCAATTGGTTTAAACATCTAACTTCGTCATTCATATCTTCCTTTTCTAAGCTTAGCTTCTAACATCTAAAGCTGACTATGTCTCAAGCATAGCTTATTATGGAGCACTGCCCTCACCCCCTACCACACCAAATTTGCTTCTTCTCCTGCCTTCTCTCTCTTACTATCTGTGACATTATCCACCCAGATCCCAAATTAGAAACTTTTGACTCTTTCACTTCCTCACTCTTCAATTTGCATCCAGTTGATCACAGAGCCCAATATACTTTACCTCTTCTGTGTATCTCTAAGCCATGCTATCTGCTCCATCTTTACCAAAACTGCCTACCTGTTATAACAGCTCTCAATGGATTTTTTCCCTGGGAGAATCACTTGGCAAGACAGGCAGAGGGCTCTTTCTAAAATGCAAATTTGGTCGTGCCATTACTTGGCTTAAAGTCTTCAGTGCCTCCCTGCAAGAGAAAGCCTAGAATCCTCTGCCATTCAAGGCATGACCCAATCGGGCCACAACCTCATTTTACAACCTCATCTGCTACTTCCCACAGGGCACCTACCTTATACTCTGGTCACATCATACAGTTTATTTTCATGCTGTTTGGAGTATTATTTTTTGTTTTGTCTTCTTTAATGACAAACTACTTTATGTTTCATGACTCACTTCAAGTATGTTTCCTCTAGAGATACTGTTCTTGACTTGACCAAGTGAAACTCACCTCATCTATCTCTTCATTCCATCCCATCAATACTTCTATTATTAATGCAGGTAATACTTTATGGCGTGATTTTACCCATGTCTTTTTTTTTCTGTATGTGAACTCCTTAGGGGCAGGCACTATTGTCTTTTTCATTTCTGTGCCTCCTAAATTCTAGCCATACTGAACCCATTGTTCTCTGAACATGCTCAGATTTTTTGTGACATCCACCTTTGCACAGGTGTATCCCTCTGCTGGAAATGCTGCTATCCCTTTCTGTGCAAAGGCAAACATCTACTTGTCCTTCAAGACTACCTCATGGATAGACCTAGAGGGTATTATGTTAAGTGAAATAGGCCAGTCAGAGAAAGACAAATACTATCTGATTTCACTCATATGTGGAAACTAATTAACAGAATAAACTAACAAACAAAATAGAAACAAACTCATAGATATAGAAAACAGACTGACAGCTGTCAGAGGTGAGAGGGGTTGGGAGGTTGGTGAAAAGGTAAAGGGACAAAGGGAAAAAACTCATAGATACAGACAACAGTATGATGATTACCAGAGGTAAAGGGAGGTGAGGGAGGTAGAAGAGGGTAAATCAGGGATAAATGGTGATGGAAGGAGACTTGACTTTGGGTGGTGAACACACAGTATAACATACAGATCATGTATTATAGAACTGTACTCTTGAAACCTATATAATTTTATTAACCAATATCACCCTAATAAATTCTATAAAAATATATTTAAAAAAATAAGACTCACCTAATTGCCTCTGGGCCTTTTGGCTAAGGTCAAGTGTAGTATCTGTTCATATCAGTTTAATACCTGATACGTCTCTATCTGAGGACATTATATTAAATGGATTTTTGGAGCTGGGAGATGGAATAGGAGCTTGCTCTATCCACTCCGTGCATTGACCTCGTATTGCAGTACTTCTGGGAATGGTGCACAAAAACCAAAAACAAAACATAAGACTCACCTCAAATGCAGTATCTCTGAAATCTTTGCACATTCTTTGATAGAGTTCATTGTTCTCCACTCTGTGTTTCCTTAGCCTTCTGGTCAAACTTTAATTATAGCATTTGCCACATAATAAGTTTATAATAATTATCAGCTTATTTCACTGGACTGTTCCCCACCCTCATCCCTAGGCTGTGAGATCTCAGACTGCAAATCATCTTTATGTTTCTAGCATAAAGCATAATAGATAAACAATAAATACTTCCTTGATTAATAATGAAATAGTATTTTATGGTATATGTTTACATGGGAAAAACTATTGGGTAGGTCAGTAAGTTTTGAATATTTATTTATTTATTTAAAAGATTTTATTTATTTATCTTCAGAAGGGAAGGGAAGGAGAGAGGGAGAGAAATATTAATGTATGGTTACCTCTTGTGCATCCCCCGCTGGGAACTGGCCTGCAACCCAGGCATGTGCCTGACTGGGAATTGAACCACGATCATTTGGTTTGCAGGCCCACGCTCAATCCACTGAGCTACACCAGCCAGGGCTTGAGTATTTATTTACTAATTGATATAGGCACCTCTTGGTAAGTGCTAGGTTTATAGGCCTTGTCTACGTCTTGACTCTAAATCTTCTCTTGATACCCTTCCAGGTGCTTACGCTCAGTGTATGGTGCACTGCCCATCCTCATCTCTCATGAGACTTGGTTCTGATGCAACCTTTGGTCATGCAGGGATGCCCTTATACTTTTCCACGATGTCATGAGTGGCGGGCAGCTGATCAATTCCATCACAGCAGTAGCCTTCGAAGCACCTTTCCCCAACTTCAGGTAAGAGGCTAATAACAAAAGGAAACCCTGTGGAGAAAATGTGAACACAAGCTCTCTGTGTGTTCTTTTGGGTATCCATGCTTCCTAAGGCTCAGTGGCACTCTCCATATAAATTAAACCCCTTGGATAGCACAGAGCTTCCTCTGGCCCATCCCTTGTCACTCATGAGGCCTTTTATGGGGAGCATGGGGCAAAGAAGTGTATTGGACTGGGCAAGCCAAAGGGTGCACTGTGGTTGAGGGGGCAGGTTCCATGTTAACCTCCCAAGGGGGGTTTCAGAAGAGTATATTCCTACAGGGCATGGTCTAGGACAAGGCGGAACCTTCTTTTGCCTTAACTTTTCTGTGGTATACCTCATACTCTGCACCTGAAGAATGTTCTCTCTTCTTCCATTTGCTCCTCTCCAGTCCCTAGTCTTACTTGAAGCTCCTGTCTCAGCTCCGCTAAGAATTCCCAGAGCTTCACTCTATCATCTCCTTGCTCTCTCCTCCCCTAGGAGTGTAGTTGTGGTACTGTGTGTGCCTGCCTGTGTATATTGGTAGATAGGCAGACAACATGTGAGGGACAGTAATCCCAAGAGGACAGCCAAGGAGGCCCATAGGAAATTCGAGTGGACAAGGGAGAAGCATAAGCATATTTTGGCTTTCACTACAGTGCTTTGGGTCCAGAAACCATGGGGGTTGAGATATTACTGTGTCTCCCAGTTTTTCACAGGTGGGCCACTGTGCCAAATCACTGCTGGGGATTTAGGCAGCAGCTGAGTATACAGGGAGGAGAAAAGGAGGGAGAAAGGTGGCAGAGATGGAGAATGTGAGTAGTGGGGAGTCCATTTGGGGGGAGAATAGTGAGGGAAAGTCAAGGTACAGAGAGGCATATGATCCAGGTTTCTTCTGAGCTATTTTCCCCATATCTAGCCAGAGAAAAGTGCTATTTTTAACATGTTCTCAAGACAGTGTCCCTTGGTGCAACTACTTCTTCCCCAGATTGGGATTTTCATAGGGTCAAGGGATTCAGAAACTCGGGCCCTTTCAAAATAGTTGCCCTGCTCGTAGTCTGCCCCTTTCATAGTCACAGGGACCTAAGGGCTTCATTTTGTGATTGAGAATGGTGAGACCAACCCTTTTCCTCTGCCAATGTCCAGTTACTTATCTTCCTTTCTTCCCTATAGCCCTGACTTTGTCTTAAAGTTTCAAGAGATGAGGAGAAAGACCTGTGGGGAGTGGAGATGAGAAGCAAGCATCTTGGCCAGATGTAGAAGGCCAGAAGTAGAAGGCCATTGATAGAGAAAGAAAACAATTACTGTTATTATTTGCCTATTGTTTGGTTGGCTCTGTTACATGGACTTGTGAGTATAAAGGGGAACTAGGAGGGAACAATAGCATGAAAGAACATAGTAAGGGAGCTGAGTGGGTGGTTAAGAAACTAAGAAGAAGGCTAGAGGGAATGAAAGGCTAACATGGGTAGAGCCAGCTCATTGTGGGCGCTTCCTACAGAACCAAGAGAAGTTGGTTGTGGCTGGGTCACAAGGGGCTATTTCTAACTTGGGGTTGTTCCTGGTCCTGGAGAATCTACAAGACTGGCTTGAGTTCAATTATCCCAGCACAAGAAAAGTTGTGACCTGGAGCTAGAGCCACTCCTTGTTTCTTGGATTGCCATCCCCTGCCATCCCCTGCCATCCCCCATCCACCCCAGATGACTCCAACCCAGACCCTGAGAAAGGGTCAGGCAGCTGTTCCAACTATTCCTGTAGGTGGGCCTCAGCATGGAAACTATGTGGAACTATGGAAAGCCCAGAAGACTCTGTGGGAGATAAATGAAGATGGGAACAGAACCCTTTTTGGTAAACATGAAGTGTTTCCTTTAGTGCTGAGGTATGGGGGCCCGACTCAGGAATGTTAACCTTTCCCCAGGCAAGTCTTGCTAGAGGAGAGTGGCCACTTCCAGAAGGGACCCTGCCTGCCATGCCAGTGGCCCAGGGAAGCATAGGAAGGCCACAGGAGCCTCCTTGGGACTAAATTCCTGCATAGAGCCCCTGAGTTCCATTTTCCCCTCTCCTACCCTGCAGATGTCCAAGGGGATGTCCATAGACCATCCATTCCCCCCTGATCTTAGAGTGTGGTGAGAGGTCTGGAGGCCATGGATATGACTTCCCCTCTACCCCTCTCTGCCTCCCAAAGGCAGGGCAGAGCACCCTTGAGTTTTCACAGGAAGCTCAGATAAATCTGTTGCTTCCCAACAACCTGATCTTGTAGTCCCATGGCTCTATCCCCAGATGTACCATACACATCCCTCACTGCCTGAGGACACCATATTAGTCAAGGACAAGGCTTATTTCCAAGCCCATCCTTCTGCCAGACCTTTGCAGAATTGCTTATCAGAGAGATTTGTCTCCAAAGTGGTCTGATTCTTCCCTCCACCTCAGAGGAGGGGTGGCTCTGGAAGCAGAGTCAGTCCTTTGTGTCTTCCATAGCAAGGGAAAATAAATCAGCAGAAGCTACCCTCTGTATGCCCCTCCTCATCACTGTGGAATGCCCAGTCCCACTCCTGCCAGCCTTGCCAGTCTGGGAGGGACATCCTGTCCCCAGTGTGGCAGGCCCAGTTTGGAGCAAGCTGGAATTCCCCAGGGACAAAGCTCTGATTCACCAGCTGAGCCCTGACATAGCCACCCCCTCCAGATTCTTGGAGGGTCAGTAAACAAACAGGGTGACAGCTCCCGCCTCCTGGCCTAACTCAGCTCTGCCTGCCCTCCCTGAGGGAGTATGCTCAAAGCCTGCCAGGACGCTGCCTATGGCTCACCAGGCACTGGGTCTGGATTTGTGCTGAGGGATAATAATGGAGCTGCCCAATCCTGCCATGGAGTCCCCAGGCAGCACAGGTAGTGTCAGCTTCATGGGGATGCAGAGTGAGTGAGTTGAGAGTTTTGCCCCAGAACCTGGCTGTTCCCTCTTTTCCCTTTTAGTATGTGGTTGCAAGCTGTGGTTTTAATGGAATGATTGGTTTTCTAAATTGCCTGAAGATTCATTCATGTGTGGGGAGGAAGTTTTGTGTTGGGAGGAAGTCTTATGGGGAAAAGGAGACTAGACAGTCTTAACCACCAACAGGACTGTGTTCTTTCCACAGAAGGCAAGCAGGTGGAGAGGCAGCTGGTGGGTTTCCCCAGGCTGGGGTGGAGAGGCTCCACTGAAATTTCTTCCTCCACACTCCATCTCCTTCCATCCCCAACTGCCCCCCATGGCAAGGTAGTCCTGGCATTGTGCTAGAGGTAGCTAACTTCTTAGGGCTATTTGGCATAGCACCATTCCCCACAAAACCTCACATTACCCCACAGGGCAAACAAGTGATGAGCTCTGAGCTTGAGTGGCCAAGTCAAGATTTTGGCAGTTCCATGGCTGGTCCTCTTAGCTCTCCACTCTGGTCAGGGCCATTTGGAGATCAAGATCCAAAATGCTGCTTTAGCCCTTTTGAAATCCTTGGAAGATAAACAGTGCTTTTTAGGAGAATTTCCAGGCTTTCTGACTGTGGTGGGAAATGTGGTTGGGGAAGAGGAAGAGGGCTGGCTAGCCACTGAGTTTTTTTCCAGAGGCTGGGTAAAGTATAGAACCCTGAAATAGGAACCTACAGCTCAACTAGAATGCAGTGGTTGCCAGTATTTGGGCAATTCTGAGCAGCTCTTACCTAATGCAAGGACTTCCAGGATCACATCCAGGCAGTAGTCCTAGCATAATTTACAATAATAGGATAATACTGATAGTAGTCAGGAGTCATATGTGATCAACCTATACCAAGAGTAGACCTTCAAATGAACAGAGTCACCAAACTGTCTTTTATCTTACCCACAAACACATTCTGTAACAACCCTTCTCTTCCCTTGTTTACATCTGTCCCATCCATGTCTTCCTGTAGACCAGGGTGTGGCACACTCCAGGGATCACAGGATGTCTGTGTTTTTGTCCAGGTTAGAGCTGCTGCCACCTCCCCTGCACTTCCTCAGGATGGTGCTGGGGTTTTCTGCCTAAGCCCGCAGCTGTTCAACAGGTCTGTTGGTGCCATTGGAACCCTGGAATCATCAGCCATGAATCTGTGTTGGAATGAAATCAAGAAGAAGTCTCACAACCTCCGGTAAGTCCTGCCGCCTAAAAACAGGGTCCCTGGAGATCTGTCTCAAACAGTGTTGGACTCCTTTTGCTGCTACTCCCCTCATTCTCCCCTCAGCCTATGTATCACCCTCTCATTAGCCTTACTGTCCCCTTTTCTCACCTTTCCTTCTATGGTATTGGGGAAAGAGACCTGGGTCAGAAGTCAGGAGACTTGGATTTTAGCTTCAGGTTTAAGTAGCTGTCTCACCTTGAATAAGTGGTTTGAGTTATCTGAATTTGAGCTTCCATTTGTTTGGGGAAAATGGGTGTAGGAATAATAACTGTCCTTACTACCTCACAGTATTGTGACAAGGATTCAAATAAGATCTGAAAATACTTACTAAATTTAAAGTCACTGATATACAAATGAGGGATATGATTACTCTTTCCTCCTCTTCTCATAGTTGTTCTTCAGCTCGGTAGATCTCATCTGCTCTCTCTCTCTCATCTTTTCATCCCTCTATTTCAATCCATTGGTTATTAACCCACCTAGCACTCCACAAACTAAGGGCAAATTAGTAAGAGCTGGAAGGCAATTTCTATGTGTTTGCCTCTTTTTCCTACCCATGTGTGTATCCCCCACCCCACACTTTTCTTCTCCACTCCCTGTCATCAAAATCCAAACCCATAGTTTCTGGTGCACTCTACTAGGGATGAGACAGTGTGGAGAAGTTGAAAAATATAGGCTCTGGAATCAGATAAACATAAGTTCAAATCATAACTCTATCAGCGACTTAACTGTATGACCTTGAGTAAGTTACTTAACCTCTCTGGGCGATAGTAGTGCCTGGGAGTAAAATTGCTCTGAGAGTTAATAGAAGCAAAAATTTAGATAAACAGATTAGTCCAGGTGGTAGGGAGGCAATGAATCATTATTCTTGTCAACTAAGGGGAATGGACTTGATGGCTGCACACAGTCTAAGCTGGCTTCCAGCTTCCTACCATTTGGACCTCAGTTCATGGTTCATTGTGGAGGGAGGCAGACGGAGATGATTATACAGTGCGTATGTTAAACCTTTGTTGCTATTATTCTTTGAGACCCTTAGAACTGTTATATTTATATGCATCCTTGCACATGTGAGTGTCTTTATTCAACCACCTTACTTGCCCTTCCCAATTACTGCATCTTCTCCTGCTCAGAGGGCAGGCTCTGAGAATCCTCTGTGGATGAGCAGTTTGGTATGACTTGAGTTCCTCTGGGGCAAGAGGGAAAGAAGATAGCTGTCACCTCTAACACCCTTGCTCAGTTTTCTGCCCTTCCCAGCCTGATGCGGGGCATGTGACTTAATTAACTGATGTCCATAAGGTGACATGTTAAGCCAGTTGAGTTTGGAACACCTCCCCACCTGTGGTCCTACCCATTGGTTTTAGCACTGAGCTCCATGTGGAGGTATTGCTGTGGGTGGGTAACAGGGAGGGGCTCTGGACCTCCTCCTACTTCAGCCAGGGTAATTTCCCTTTAATATGTTTTATATATTAATGTTCTCCATAAGTATTTATTTGGGGAAAATGTTTTTCCACTTAAAAAGAAGACTGAAAACCACTGGTCTTGCCCGTTGTGTGCAGATCTCGCCTAGAGGCCTTCTCAGATCACAGTGGAAAGCTTCAGATCCCTCTCCAAGAGATTATTGACTGGCTCAGCCAAAAGGATGAGGAATTGTCAGCTCAGCTGCCCCTACAAGGGGATGTGGCCCTGGTGCAACAGGAGAAGGAGACACATGCGGTAGGTTAGAATTATGGAGGCCATCAATCAGAGAAAGATAAACACCATATAATCTTACTTATATGTGGAATCTAATGAACAAAATAAACTAACAAAGAAAATTCAACCACCAGAAGCATGGATATATAGAACATACTGACAGATCTCAGAGGGGAGGTGGAGGGAGGACTGGATGAAAGAAGGTGAAGAGATTACTAAAGATCATATATGCATGACTCATGGCCACAGACAACAGTGTGAAGTCCAAAGGGGAGTGAAGGGTGCTGGCTGGAGGTGAGCAAAGGGGAGAAATAGGGGACATGTGTAATAGTCTCAACAATAAAAAATGGCAATAAATATTGGGGAAAGTGTTAAACTGTAGGAGGAGAAGGATAATAATAATAATAATAATAATAGTGTATAACATGGTATGTGCTTCTCAGTCAGGAACAGATCTCTTCTGCAAAACCTGACAGAAGAACACCAGTCTCTGCTTAGACACTTAAAGTAACAGGAAGCTGCATGCAGTCCTAACGACCTATGGATAGCACTCCGCAGACAAAGTTAAATTCTTCCTCTCTATTTCTCCCATCAAATATTAGCCTCTTTTAAAATCCTGCTCTGATTTGAAATGGAGCCATGGAAAATTAACATAATATAACATTAAATGAAAAAACACAGGATACAAAACCATATATAGGTGAATCTCAATTATATAAAAATCTATATAGATGTTTATACATGTATACACACAGATGAAAACATAAGAAGGAACTATATAAAAATGTTCACAATGGTTAACAACTCTAGATGATGAAATTAGAATTCTTTTTAATTTTTTATACTTTTCTGAATTTTCTAAGATTTCTGTGATATGCATTATCTCTATAATCAGAAAATAACAACAGAGATTTCTTAAAAACACATGCAAAATGCACTGGAAGAAGTGATAATTATGTAATATGAAAGAGATGTTAGCTAACATGGCAATGGCAACATATTGCAATATAAATGTATTAAATGAATACGTTGTACACCTTAAACTTATACAATATTATGTGTCAATTATATCTCAATTATAAATTCATACAAAATGGAATAAAATACAGCAAGGAAATAAATAAACTATATTTGTGCGCCACAGCATAGATGAATTTTAAAGACGGTATGTGAATTGAAGAAAAAACATACAAAAAGGATATACTGTATGATTCCATTTATATAAAGTTCAAAAATGGAAAAACTAATCAGTGGTATTACAAGACAAAATAGTGGTTACCCACAGCGGGTGGGGGGATGAGGAAGATGAAATAGTGACCAGAAGAGGCCATGAGGGAGCCTTCTGGGATACTAGTAAAGTTCTATTTCTTGATCTGAGTACTGATTACAGAGATGGAATTACTTAATGGAAATTCATTGAGCTGTACACTTTTGATTTTTGTACTTTTCTCTATGTATATTTCAACAAAAAATTAATTAAAGTCTTTATATAATCTAGCCCATTCTGGTTTTGATTTCTCTAGGACCCTTAATAGGGGATTTTTGAGTGTTCTCGAGAGCCAAGATTTCCATCCCCAAATCATCATGATTTTCTCTACCCTGTGGCATAGAGAGACTCATTTCACACTACATAGATGGTCCATTGTCAAAGAGTTATTGTTTCTTCTGCTATAGGGAGGATTACACCTCTTTTTGTCTGGGTAGCCCAAAGGCACATGATACTGCCAAAAGATCAAGTTTACATTGAGAAGAAAGGCTGTAAATTGCAGGGTCGAAAGACTTTCTTTCCCTGTTGACTATGTTGCTAAATTTCACAGGTCTTTATGGAAGATGTCAAGTCTCGGGGACCCTATATCTACTCTGTGCTGGAGTCAGCTCAGGCTTTCCTGTCCCAGCACCCATTTGAGGAATTAGAGGAGCCTTATTTGGAGAGCAAAGGTAGGTGGTCTTCCTCTCTTTCCCCTTCTTGAGCTATAAACCACTAACCACCTTCCTGCCTTACTCAAACTCATGTTCTTAGCAGTTATCTAGGAGGATAATTTTCTTCTAGGAGTCCAAAGTTGGAAGGAGAAAGATTCATATCACAAGAAAAAGCAAAGAGAACAAAGCCTGGAGCAGGATACACTGGCACGTGGCCCAAAGATGTATGCAGCTTGGGAGCATCACGTGCAGTATTCTAATGAGGCATGAAAAAGGAAAAACAATAGACTCATATGCATTGATTGAACTGACTGAATGAATCAAAGTAGTAGCATGTCCTTTTAAAACATCCTGCTTGATTCCAACATATAGACATGTAGCAATGCTCTAATGAACCAGCCAATAAAAAAACAACCCTTTTTAAAATCTGAAAAGTTAGGTAATGACATTTGAGAAGAAAATTGATTATGACTTTTTGATACTGACCCTAGTGACTTCCAGCCCCTTCCCTCAATAGAGTGGGTCATTCTAGGTCTAGGTTCCTATTATGCAGCTGGGATGCATGGTGATTAGGTGTGAATGGTTGCCTAGTAGCTCTCTTTTCCAGAAGAGTCAACTCTCTGAAATTGGCTATGAATAGCATAGAAGGACCCTTCATTTTTTGAGCCCTTTCTCAATGGTGGTGACCCTCTCATTTACTCTGAGCCCCTCAGTAGGAGTTTGGTACTCAATTTATTGTCCAATGGGCTCCATATAGGACAAGCTTAAGAGAGACCAGGACAGTTCCAATTAGCCTAGAGTTTTAGGACTTTGAATCTAATTCTATGGGAGGTCTGAGGAAGAGGAAACCTACAGTTTAGGAATCTAGGTGGAAAAGCTGGGCAAGTTATACTAACCTCTCCTGGGTTGGTCCTTCAGGAAATGCATTCCTTCTTTGGATGGAAATAGGCAGCAAAACCACATTCCAGGGTCTTGTGAATAGGACTCTGGATTGTTTGTCTCATTGTGCTTCTTAAAATATTTTACTCACTATTTACTTTGCCCATTTTTAAAGAATATGTGGAAATCCTCAGGATATAATAGACAGAAAACAAGAACATGATCTCTTGACTATAGTAGTGGATGCATGGACCTACGCATGGTAAAATCACACAGATCTAACCACACACACACACACACACACAAGTATGCGTAAAACTGGGGAACTCTAAACAAATTGGTGGATTGCATCAATGTCAATATCCTGGTTGTGATAATATACTATAGTTTTTCAAGATGTTATCATTTGGGGAAACTGGGTAAAGGGTACATGAAATCTCTGTATAATTTCTTAAAACTGCATGTGAATCTATAATAATGTAAATTAAAATAAGAAGTTTATTTTTTTAAACACCTAAATGTGCAAAAGGATCTCCCCCTGGGGAAAATATGCATTTGTATAAATATATGCACAAATGCATGCACATGCACACACACACACACATGCACATCTTACAAAGGGCTGTCTTTGTCTCTTTCTTTCCCTGGGATTCCCCTGCTTGGATGGTCACACCTGTTTTCCTGCCTGCCCTTGCAGATACCTCTCCCAGACAGCGGATACAGAATGTTAGCCGCTTTGTGTGGAAGCAGGCAACAGTGGCCAGTGAACTATGGGAGAAGCTAACAGCCCGCTGTGTGGACCAGCACCGCCACATTGAGTGCACTCTGGAACAGCTGTTGGAGATCCAAGGGGCAGTGGAAGAATTAAGCACTACTCTGACTCAGGCTGAGGAAGTCCGAGCCACTTGGGAGCCCATTGGGGATCTGTTCATTGATTCACTCCCTGACCACATCCAGGCTCTTAAGGTATGCATGACCCCTCACCTGGCTACAGTGCACTCTGATGCCTGACACTCCTCCCTGACCCTGACAAATTTCCTGCTCCCAAGAGTTCATTGTTGACCAGGACTACCAGTTTATGTGCTGTATTTCGGTGCTGCTTCAGCTAGTGTCTTCTCTGTCCTTCTACTGTCTTCTCTTTCTCTAGTGTTTTCTCAGAGTAATAAAGGAAGACGATAAAGACAGTGGCCACTCACGTCTTAGTCCTGCTGCCCTAATAGGCAAGCACCTAGGTTGTGCTGTCAAAACAAGATCTCTGAGTGAATAGGGAGGAGTTGAAGTGAATGACTAATAGTTTCTCTTTTCTACTCTCTGTCCACTGTGGGACTTGGGCCCTGGTTCTAAAGCTATTCAAAGAAGAATTCTCCCCAATGAAAGATGGAGTGAAGTTGGTGAATGATCTGGCCCATCAGCTTGCCATTTCTGATGTGCACTTGTCAATGGAAAATTCCCGGGCCCTGGAGCAGATAAATATCCGGTGGAAACAGCTGCAGGTAGACAAGTCTGAAGTGAGCTATGGGGAAGAGCCTCAATAAAACTAGGCTTGGGAGAAAATTCTCTAGGCTCAAAGGAAGTGAAGGGGCATTGAAATGGGATCTACATAGGAGAAGATTTGTAGAGAATTTTGGGCCAAGGAACAGGTTTTTCAACCTCTAAGCTATGGGGAGTGCTTGAAATGAATACCTGAGAGGGACCTGTCTAAATATGGACACTTAGGGTACACAGGGACAGATGAAGAGTGACTGTGACCTGGAATTGGGAATCTCTGACCCTTGGGAGTCCTGTGGGAGGGTTAGTAGTTAGGTGTTGGTGGGAGGAGCTGGAACCAGGGAAGAATCAGCCTGTGAGGGAGTTCACAAAGATTCTTGGAGGCACCTGGAAATCCTACACTAAATATCTGGAATGAATCCACTGACTTCCTACCTGTTCTTTCCATAGGTGTCAGTTGGCGAGAGGCTTAAGCAGCTCCAGGATGCCCATAGGGACTTTGGGCCTGGGTCACAGCACTTCCTTTCCTGTATGTGAGACAAACTGGACTTTACTTAGCAGAGCCTCCATTGCCTTCCAGGAGAGTCTACTGTTGTCCCTTGGGGGTCTAGTAAGAGTCTAGTATACCTTGGCGTTCCAGACACAGTAAGGTTAAAGCAGTAGAGTATAGTGATTAAAAGGACAAACTCCCTAATCAGAGAGACCTGGGTCTGAGTCACAGCTGTTTGACTTAATAGTTGTCCAAGCTTGAAAAAAGAGCTTAGTCTTTCTGAACCTCAGTTTTCCTATACATAAAAAGAAGTAAAAATATTACCTAGCTCACAGGGTTATGGGAATTAAATTACAATTTTTTCCAACAATATTTATTGAGGGCATACTATAGACCAGATACTCTTCTAGGCACTGGGGCAACATCAATGAACAAAACAAAGTCTTTAGTTCTGTAGAGCTTATATTCTCTTGAGGGAAGCCAGACCATAAACAAATAAGAAAAAAGTATATGAGGTAAGTTGGTGACAAGTGCTATGGAAAAAAGTAAAGCAGCTCAGGTGTGAATAGGAAGTGATAGACTTAAGGGGGCCAGGCATTGAAATTCTGAATAGTGGTCAGAAAAGGCCTCACAGAGACCATGGAAATGGAGAGGAAGCCTCACAGAGGTGAGGGACTGAGCCATGTGCATACCTGAGGGAAGAGCATACAGGGGAAAGGGAACAGCAACTTCCAGAACTTTAAGTCAGGGACATGCCTAATGACCAGCAAGGAGGCTGGTATAGAAGAGAGCAAGGAAGGGAAACAGTGGAAGGTCATAGTGGTGGCAACAGACTACAGCACAAAGGGTCTTGTAGGTTAGAGTAAGAATTTTGGGTTTTATACTGAATGGAATGTAGAACTTTTGGAGGGGTTTGAACAGAAGGATGACATGATCTGATTTACATTTCAACAGAAGAGTCAGAGTGTTGGGGGTTGAGAGCGGGAACAGAGAGACTTGTTAGCAAGCATATTTCAATAATCCAGGTGAGGGATTAAAGTGATTTAGATCAGGCTGGGAGCACTGGAGACAGTGGCAATATACAGATCTGAAAATTAGATATATGCACAAAGCATTAAGAGAATATCTGACACATAGTAGGAACTCAATAAATGTTAATGTCAGTTGGAACTATTGCTATTATGATAACTGACATGTAGTTATACCTGCAGAGGGCTCTTGTACTCAGAGAAATGGTAATTAGGAGGTTAGACAGGTAACTGAGCCTCTCCTGGAACATCCAGAAGGTACAGACATGGAGCAGAGAGGGACATCCTTTAAAGCAGGGGTCCCCAACCCCAAGCCATAGACTAGTACTGGTCTGTAGCCTGTTAGGAACTGGGCTACACAGCAAGAGGTGAGTGGCAGGCTAGCAAGCAAAGTTTTGCTAACATTACCACCTGAGCTCTGCCCACTGTCTCCTGTCTCCCCGCACCCCCATCCATGGAAAAATTATTGCCCATGAAACCAGTCTCTGGTGCCAAAAAGGTTGGGGACCTCTGCTTTGCAGTTTCTCACAATGTAGAAATGGGCAGCACCATTCCCCAATATCCCATAGGACTGAGTAGTTTGACTTCTTGGGGAAGGACTTTGAGCCCCAGGAGGGATGTATACCCCACTTCATAAACACAGCAGCACCCCAGCTACCTGTAGCTAAATGGGTAGAAATGCTAGCCTGATCAGGGAGAAGATTGTCAGGGTGGCTAAAGTCAGGTATTCCTGTTCATACCTTTGCGACATCTCTAGAATAGGAGGCTGTCATTGACAACCTCTTCTCTTTCCATTGCCCTAAGATAAGGGAGAGAAGTGCACACATTAGTTTTTGCCCCACCTGTAGGGGCTGTTAAGAACTGCCAGGGAGAGTCAGGCATCCCCTTTGGGGCTTGATCTCTACTTGGGAAGAAAGAGCAGGGGAGTCTCCAGGAGCCTGAAGTACATTAGTGACCAGCTTCTTCTTTCTCTTCTCTCTTACCAGCCTCTGTACAGGTTCCCTGGGAAAGAGCAATTTCGCCCAATAAAGTTCCCTATTACATCAAGTGAGTGACTGTCTGAATCAGAAGCAGATCAATCACCTGTTCACCCCCTTGCTTACTTTTCTTTTTTTCTGCCTGTCCCTGTCACTCCTTATCTGTTGGGATTCCTTAATGTGGTCCAATTTTTCCTCCTACTCATCTCAAGAGCTCAAGATTCTACCTGGGTAAAGGTGAACCCTTGTACTTTAGGATCTTCAGGGTTCACCCCTGGATCCTGCAGCTCCTTGCAACCAACCTATCACTGGGTGGGGTGCACTTGCATGAGGGGGATTAGGGGTATTGTGGTCCCTGGTGCTATTGATGTTTTTGTTTGTAGTCACCAGGCTCAGACCACATGCTGGGATCATCCCAAGATGACAGAGTTGTACCAAACCCTGGGTAAGAATGCAGAATTCTGTATAGGGTGGATATTCAGCTGCCTTTGTTTTGTAAGAACAAAATGGAATCCCATTCAACAAGCAGGTGGGGATGAAAGTGAGTGCCTTGTCTTTCCTCCAGCAGCCTCCTTTCATTTCCCCTCTGCACCTCCCTCACCTGGAGGTTCTACATTCCCCCTGGACCATTGTATCATTACATTAGGAAATTATACTTATAGATGTGAACCAGATCTGCTTTGAGAAACACTGTCCAAGGTGTAATGAATGTGACTCTCATGTGCCATATTTTTGGCCACTAACAGAGACTAACCATTAGGTTGCAAATTTTATCCATGTTGATGTATATGAATTTAGTTAATTTATTTTAACTGCTGTAGAGTGTTCCATTGTATATACTAGTTTCTTCATTCACTCTACTATTGATAGGCATTTGAGTTGTTTCCAGTTTGGAGTTAATAAGAGCAGTGCTGCTGAAGAGCTCTTGTGAATGAATGCCTTCTGGTGCACATGCACATGTCTTTCAGACTATAGGTCTAACATTGTTTCATTGTTATGACAAGCATTTTAAAAATTGAAATAGACCAGGGAATATGAAAGTACAACACATCTTTAGCCATATCATATTTGATATTAATTTTATGTTTTTAGTTTATCAAATCTAGATGGTATTATTTCTTGAAATGTTTTTTATTCAGTTATTTATACATACTCACATGAGTATATGTTTATTTAACCATGATATAAAATGAATTTCTCAGTTGGTCAGAAAACATTTGAAAATAACTGATCTGGATATATAATTGGCTGGTTTGTAGAATAGCTGGATGTTCAATTTTACTAGGTAATACCATGGTGTGTTCCAAGGTGATTGTATCAGTTTATACTTCCACTAGCATCCACATCTTTGCCGACACTTGCTATTGTCACTTTTATCTTTGCCAATCTAGTGGGTATATAATGGTATCTTCTTGTGGTTTTGATGTGTATTTTTCTGATCTGAGTGGGTCTCTTTCCATTCTTTGCAGCTGATTTGAACAATATTAAGTTCTCAGCCTACCGCACTGCTATGAAGCTACGCAGAGTCCAGAAGGCACTGCGCTGTAAGTCTCCCATCACACTTCCCTTATGGCTTCCCCCAACTCCTCCTCTTCCTCTTTGTCAGCTGTTTCTCACTTTTATCCCACCTTGGCCAGGGTTGTTGATTGGCTTTGGTGGGAACCCTCCAAAGGCTGGGATGTGCTGGCTATGAACACCTGCTCTTTCCAGGGCCCTTCTGTTCTCCCCAAGCTCCAAACTTGTTTGAAAATTAACCCACAGCCATCCTCTTCCTTATCCTTCTTTCCTGCCCAACATGGATAATCAAGCAACTGTTTTATGGCAGTAAGTATCCTAGCTTATATAACCCCTTCTTGGGGTTATTGGCTGTAGCAGCAGATCTGTTGAAGGATATGTCTGTCCATGGTTAGGGGACAACATGGCTACAGATACAATGTGCCTCCCAGCCTTTCTCAGAAGCACTGTTTATTCAATGTTCCTGGCATGTCTGGTTAGTCTGCTTCCAACATTAAAGGTAGTTATAAAGATCTGCTGAGGTATGTCACAATTACTCAGGCACATCTGAGCCTTAATAAGTGGTGACTAGGTTTTTAAAACAACATCCATGGACAAACCTATTTGCAGTTGAAATATATGTAGACAGAGAAAATCAAAATGGGATTTCTCCATTAAACAATAAACAAAAGAGGTGAGTTTGCTCACATCCCACCATCTCCTTGAAGCTGATGTTAAAGAACATATGGGTGTAGAAACATTTTGGGTTAATTTAGGGGGCCTTTTGCTGCTTTCCCTGCTCCTTGGCAAAGGGCAAGCTTATATCATACTTACAAATGGTTTGCCTGGAGATTGAGTCAAATTTGGTGAAGCTGGTGGACTTACCTCCTTGTCTAGAGCATGGGATTCTTCTTTTGGCTATATTTTCTCCCTCTCTCCTTTCTTTCCCAGTGGACCTGGTAACTTTAGCCACAGCCTTGGAGATCTTTAATGAGCATGATCTTCAGGCCAGTGAGCATGTGATGGACGTGGTGGAGGTCATTCACTGCCTGACTGCCTTATATGAACGGCTGGAGGAGGAAAGAGGCATCCTGGTCAACGTGCCACTCTGTGTGGACATGAGCCTCAACTGGCTCCTCAATGTATTTGATAGGTAAGGGCTTGCAGCCCTTGCAGCATCCAGGATGAAATTCAATAGGGCATCTGGAGTGGGCCTGGTAGGAAGGGATTGCTCCCATAGTGGACTTGGACCCAGCTCAGTTTGGGGCATGATTGGCACAGAGCCCTGCTGAGGCCAACTCTATGAGGGAAATGACTGCCAAGATGTTAACTCTTTACACACATTTATGTCTTCAATATCTTCTTTTAAACCTAGTGGTCGCAGTGGAAAGATGCGGGCATTGTCCTTTAAGACTGGCATTGCATGCCTCTGTGGCACAGAAGTGAAGGAAAAATTGCAGTGTGAGTATAGCTTCGAAGTCTGAGGTGGAGTAGGGTGGAGTTCCAGGGAGAGGTGTAGTGGGAGGAGGGAGGGTATCCGACAAGCAGAAGTTATGTCTTATGACTCAGCAGGGGGGCTACTGAGGCTATCTTATGATACTTCCTGGTCTAGGCTATTGCAAAGAACCCACAATAGCCAAAGGCCAAGATGGGCCTAAGGCTTGTTTTTATTCTCAGTGTCATTCCAATGGGTTTGGTTTCTTCCAATCTGATGTAATTATTTTACCAGGATCTGAGTTAGCATGCCGGGATACCCAGAGTCCAGACTTTCTCGTTCTATTTCCTTATGGCCTATCAGGCTTAGCTTTCTCCAGTTTGGAGCTCAAGCCATGTCACATTTTCTACTGGAGACTTCCTATGTGATTACATGGGTAATGTGCAATAATCCCCATCACTGGAAGATGGACAGTATGTAATTCTGTAGTTTTCAACCTCTCTGGTGCATAGTGACAATGCTTTCCCCCTCTATCCTTCATCTTTTGTACACCATTTTGTACTTTTCTACAGCAGTATCCTTAGTTGTCAAGTGCTTACTGCATGTTAATCACTGTGCTAAATGTGGTGAGTACTAGGTTCAATTAGACATCATCCATGTCTCAAGTGGTTTATAGTCCAGAGGAGGAGACAGAAGTACACAGAAAACAGTTTTTATAAAATGTTAATTAGACTAATCAGAATGGCAAATGATATGTGCTATAATCAGATCACAGAAGAGAAATGACAGTGGTCTGTCTGGGAAAACTTTACAGGGAAGGAAACATATCAAAATATGTTCATAGCTATATTATTATTTACAAGGTTTGTCCAGAAAAAGTACAGCCATTGTTAAAATAACGAGAACAGTTTGTGCAACACAGATGCAACCTGGCAGCCAAGGAGAGTGGAGTAGAATGCACATGCTTGAACAATGACGACTTCACTGTACTAGTCATTGGGGGTGATAGATGCCATTGAGTGAGTGTGCATACTGTGTGATCATCACATTCAAAATGACTAAACAAGTAGAGCAATGAATCTGAATTAAATTTTGCACGCAGCTTGAACATTCCTATGAGGAAACTATTCAGATGATTCAGAAAGCTGCAGCTGTGGGCAATTGGTGATTGGCAGCTTCATCACAACAATGTGCCCATCCATGCATCCTTTGTCATGCAGTTTTTTGGTGAAACACCAAATCACCCAGATGACTCAGCCCCCCTACAGCCCAGATTTGGTGCCCTGTGACTTCTGGCTTTTCCCAAAACTAAAATTACCTTTGAAAGGGAAGAGGTTTCAGACCATTGATGAGATTCAGAAAAATATGGCAGGGTAGCTGATGGCAACTGGGAGAACTGTGTGAGCTCCCAAGGTGCCTACTTTGAAGGGTACTGAGGCATCATTGTCCTATGTACAATGTTTCTTGTATCTTATATCTTCTCAATAAATGTCTCTACTTTTCATATTACATGGCTGGATACCTTCTGGACAGACCTCATATTTCTCTCAATGTTCCTTTGACATGGGGTACACAATGATTATTTATCTTCAACTTACAAGTAAGGAAACTGCAGCATAGAGAGGTTAATGACTTACATAAGGTTCTACAAGCTAGTCAGTAATGGATCCACTACTAAAACCCAGGCTCTCTGTCTTCCATATTTGTGTGTTTTCTGAGCCTGAGGTGAGGTATAAAGCACGCAGACAATAATCTCTGGAGGAGGTTTTCTAAGGTTAGGGTGTGGTGTGAGAGTTCCCACAAGGGCAGATAAAGCCCATATTCAAATATAAGTAAGTACCACAGCCTATTTCACAATCACTTAGAGATAGTTCTTAGATGATCAGATGCTTTTAATTATCTCCTCTTTTTTGGGCTATCTGTGTCAGTTTTTCTTTCCATTTGTGTGGATAACTGATAAAATACTATGGCATAAGCTAGGAGGCAATAAGGCAGACTAACTGACTCATATTCAGGTAACCCTAAATCCCACACCATTCATCTTGCTTCTTGAGAATCTGTTTTCCCAACAGTGTTTGGCCCTGCTTTCACACATAGTTTGCTCTCTGTCTTCTTCTCTCTACCCTTTCTTTTTGATGTTCTCTCTCCTGTGTCTATCTTACTTTTTCTCTCTGAACTCAGAGAATGCTCTTTTTAGAACTCTTGGGCTTCTAGAAGGTCAGGGATTGGCCTGTAGGTATTCCAGTTTCAAAAATCATTAGCTAAATCAATGTGGTCTTTCCCTGTCTTCTTTTTCTGCTCTTTCTCCCTGCACCATTCTCTGGCCATTCCTGCATCGGTGTTGGTCATGACTTATGGTGGGGCCAGCAGACCTCTTCAGCCAAGTAGCCAACTCAGGCAGCCAGTGTGACCAGCGCCACCTTGGTGTCCTGCTTCATGAGGCCATTCAGGTGCCCCGTCAGCTGGGGGAAGTGGCAGCCTTTGGGGGCAGCAATGTGGAGCCCAGTGTCCGTAGTTGCTTCCGTTTTGTGAGTATGGACCTGGGTAAGGTGGAAGGGAGGGATAATGGGAAGAAGGGTGGGAAGAAGGGAGGGAGAACTAAGAGCTAGGCTTCTGATCTGAACTACACACACATAAGGGAGTTTGATGGGTGGAACAACAAGGCAAGGGGTTCTCTAGGTTTTTAGAGTCAGAGTCCTGCCAGAGAGGGTGCCAGCTCTACTAGAACAGGACAGAAGGTAGACACTCTGGAAAATAGACCAACCGAGGTCTTGCCAGTTCTCCTGGTCTTTCTGAGGGCTGCCATTCTGAGGAAAAGATACTTTGGGCCTCAGCCATTGCTATTGGGCCTCTTGTTTCCGTAGAGCACTGGGAAGCCAGTCATTGAAGCTTCACAGTTTTTGGAATGGGTCAACTTGGAGCCCCAATCCATGGTGTGGCTAGCTGTTCTGCATCGGGTCACCATTGCTGAGCAAGTGAAGCATCAGACCAAGTGCTCTATCTGTAGGCAGTGTCCCATCAAGGGCTTCAGGTAAGTAAAACAATACTTGATGGAATGATAATAATTGTAAATAGGCCACATTGCAAATAAATCATATATCACAAAAATCGTATTATATAATTACATAAGTACAGCTAATCTATTGTATGTCTTTACATATTGTTGTAATTCTATTGCAGAATGTTTAATTTTTTAAACAATCTTAAATATTTTATTTTGTTTAATTGTATTATGAAATATTCCAGACTTACAACATTGTATAGAGAAGCCAAATGTGGTAGGTAAAGGAACAGCGCAGAAGGGGAAGCAATTTGCTCATGACTTCCCAGGGAGCATTAGGTAGAAGCCAGAAGGCCCAGCATACTGATATAAGAACATCTATGTACTAAATGGTATGCTTGCAAATGGTTCACAACGGACTCTCTATAAAGCAAGAAAATCCTAATTTGTAGTATTTTCTAATTTTCATGATGTAAATGCTCCCATTGTGACCAATGTCTGGCTACCCACAGAAGGTTGGGAAGAGATGTGCACACTATTTATAGTACTTCTGCCATGCATATTAAATAGATGAAATAAGTTTTGAATATATATTATTCCTGTTTTTAATATCATTTGCTTAATTGTGAGCTTAGATAATTTATTTTTAAAATAATGGCTGTGACCTGGCTGGTGTGGCTCAGGGGATTGGCCTGTGGACCTAAAGGTTGCTGGTTCAATTCCAAGTCTGGCACATGCCTGCATTGCAGGCCAGGTCCCCAGTTGGGGGTGTGAGAGAGGCAATGATTGATGCTTCTCTCGCACATCATGTTTCTCTCCCTTTTTCTCCCTCCTTTCTCCTCTCTCTAAAAATAAATAAATAAAGAATCTTTAATGGTAATTAAAAAAGTGGACACAAGAGACCCTTTTAAAAATAAAAAAATAAAATAAAATAATGGCTGTATTTAACAACCAGCTTGGAAAATCCCTGAAATTTTAACAGTTGGTTCTTGTGAGCTGTTTTGAGCCAGCTTCAGCAGCCCACAGTATGTACCCACCATCAAGCTTTAAAAAAAAAAAGTTATTATAATACATTCAAAGTTCCACTGATTACATTCCCATCCTTCTCCCACAAGGTAATCACTATCCTGAAATTAGCTTTTATCATACAATGCTCAATTATTTTACTTTTTAAAGTACTAACACATACTTTCTCCACAACCACCCTACTTTTTATAAGGAAATGAGGCAGAGGTAGAATGTGAATTGCCCAAGTTCACATAGATGGTTAGTGCAGATCCAGGACCAGATGTTAGATCCTCTGACTTCTTTAAGTCTAGGCATTTCACCATTCTATATACTACTAGGTCTAGACAGCTCAGCCAGGCTTGAGAACAGGATCTGAAGGGCTAGTCTATATTGGGTAATAATAGAGTTCTTATTTAAAAACTTTTGAAAATAACTTTTCACCAACTTTTCCAGGGCTGGTAGGATAAGTGGCCTTTGTATTGGAAGAGTAACTTCTCCAACATAGGTACTGGTACCTGTAAGACTGAACCCTTTGGGACCATCCTTGCTTAGAAAGCTAGTTTCTATTGTAAGTGGTTTATACCTGCACCCCTTCCTTTAAAAAAAAAAGATGGTGAGACAATGATGTTTTACACACTTCATGGAGATTTATTTTTACTAGAATAAGACTAATCATTTAGTAAAGACTCAGCTAGTGCTATATGTAGGAGGTTGAGCATATTATGGCTCCATGCCCCACCCCCTTTTAATGTTTGTTTATATTTGTATATGAAGGGAATAGCAAGTGCCTATGGTCCATTGGATCCTCTGTCCTAACACCTCTCCTTTCCTCAAGGTACCGGAGTCTCAAACAATTTAATGTGGACATCTGTCAGACCTGCTTCTTGACAGGCAGGGCCAGCAAAGGCAACAAGCTGCACTACCCCATCATGGAGTATTACACCCCGGTATGGAGCCTCTGGGCCAAGTAGGAGGGGGAGACAGCTCTCAGGTTCTGGGCCCTTGATCTACTTGGGCAACCACTGGATAAATGTATTTTGTTATCCTGGGGAGCATTTTCCCAACAGTCCTGATGATTCACTGGTTTGAAGGATTCAGGCCTCTCTGTTCTTACAGCAGAGCTTCTTCCTTACCAGGACCACAACTGGCTATAGCAGGCCAGGACCACTCTCAGCCATTTAAAATGCACTCACTATTTTCCCGCCAACAGAAGTTTCAGGAAAAAATAGAGTAAGACAGTTTCAGACAATGAGCCTTCTGTTGCTCCCATGTTTTTCCTGCTTAGTTTCCTATATTATTCCTTTCACCTGGTCTTTACCTGCCATGTTGTCATTGTTTCCATCCCTTCTAGTCAATACCAAAGTTTTTCCTCAAATTAATTACTCAGTCTCTTGGGAGGAATGGTGTATGCTCTTTACCTGGGTCCCCAATTCCACTTGGTTTTCATTGGAAACCATGCCCTTCATAGCCACCTGAGTCCAAATTGGTCAGCATCCCTGAACTCCAGCCACAGAATTTCTCCACAGCTACAGACTTAGCTGCCTGAGTAAACTCTACTCCCTCAACTCTTTTATCCCATTCTGTCCCACAGATATTCCCAAAGCCCAAAGCATATGCAGTTTTCTGCACTGCTTTCTCCCACCCTACCTTCTCATCTTTCAACCTGTTTCCCCACAATCCATCCTTCCAAGTTGTCATTCTCTTCTCCAAATTCTGATGGTACAGAAATATATACAACCTAGTGGGAGGAGAGATCTTGCCTTTTATTTTTCTTTCATTATCATTTTAAAGTAAATGTTATAAAAGTCATACATGGAAAACTGGCTCAAGATGGTAGATTGATAATCCTCTTCCTCCTGCTCATCTATGTCCCTATAATTTATGTAAATGATATATTTTTAAATGAACAAGTATATGCTCATTATAAAAGATCCAAATTATTTGGAGGTGTTTAAACTGTAAAATGAAAGTCCTCCTCTCTCCTCAACCTGGTCTCCACCACTCTGGTCCAACCTCTCAGACGAAATCAGTGTTCCCAGCTTGGGATGTGTCCTTTTGGACCTTTTTCCAGGAGTGGGATGTGGTAGGCATGAACAAGACTGGAAGACCAGTCACATTTCCTGTTCTAGAGGAGCAGCCACACCTATGCCATCATACCTCAAAGCCTTTAAAGTGAGTTCTTCTACCCTGTTTCTCCTCAGACCACATCCAGTGAGAACATGAGGGACTTTGCCACAACCTTAAAGAACAAGTTCCGCTCAAAGCATTATTTCAGCAAACACCCACAGCGAGGTTATCTGCCTGTGCAATCAGTGCTGGAGGCTGACTACAATGACATGTGAGTACCAGTCGCTGGACAGGGCTGTGGGCAACCTTGCTGAGCCTGGGTATGTGAAGGGACTGAGTGCCACGTGGGCTTGGAGAGTGTTCCAGGGCAAACCCAACTAGTAACAGGGCAGTTCAACTTCGGCCTGACTAGTAATTTAGCCTCACCACTAGACCCTGTGTATTCAGTCTCTGATCCTGTTCCCATCAGCTCTTGCCCATCTCACTAAGTTTGGAAGGGGGATGGTAGTAGTGAAGAAACAGGCTGCCTTGCAACCCAGTCTTTAGTCCTCTGAGTTTTTGCTGCTTTCTTCTAGGCTGGCTTCTTCCCCGAGGTTACCACATGCTGACACACACTCCCGCATTGAGCATTTCGCCAGCAGGTACCACCAGGTTTGGGGGAGAGGAATTGTAAGGAGTCTCATGGGGAAGGGGTTTTCAGTTGGGGCAAAGAGAAAGGTGTCAGGCCAGGGGGACATGCACAGTGGGGTATGTGGCAGCCACCAAGGCCCAACACTTAGGTATGGTTGGGGCAGCCCCTAAAACTGATTATTCTGTTGTGGGATTAGAGTCCTTGAGATGAAAACAAGCCCCGCATCGTGTTTTCCCCTCTGTCCCTGCTCTTTTTTCCCAGGCTTGCTGAGATGGAAAGTCAAAATTGCTCCTTCTTTAATGACAGCCTGTCCCCAGATGACAGCATGTGAGTTTTCACAGCTGCTTCTTTTCCACAAATAGCTAGCTCTCTTCAGGATTCTTCTGCTACTATTTGTTTGGGAAGGGTATATCCTTAAAGGGAGGAGGGCTTGATGATTAGGGTCCTTGATGCCCTAAGGAAAGAAGACTGTATTCTGGGTATAATATTTACTAAGAGAAACTGTCTGCTCTCTATCAACTGAGTGGGGGAAATTATCTACCACCTCCTGCCATCTGCCTAGATCCATTTCTATTGCAAGATCCCATCTTTCTATGCTAAGCTTCGAGGGAAGAAGAATATGTTCTCATCTAATTTTGCAGAAATGAACCATTATCTTATGCTCATGATGCCAAAGCTAGTGCCACAGTAACCCTAAGGAGACACCAGGGACTTGACTGAAGTATGTTCAGAGAGATTCTCTGGTGCTATAGTCCCAAGAATGGGACCTTCATCTCTAGGGAGGTACCTAGCCCACTCAGAAGGCCTAGGAGCTTCTAGCTACATGGATAAGTCAGGCCCTGATTGTGATTTAAGTAGGCAGTGATCCTTCTGGGGGTGGGGAAAGGAAGGGTAGGCAAGGCGAAGGAATAGCACAAAATGGGGATTGTTCCCCAGGGGGCTTTAAGTAGAACCCAGAAGCCCCAGAATACTGAAAACCCTGTCTCCTAGTGAACCCAAACATGACCTCTGCCCCCTGTGAATATTTCCACCCCTGTAAGCCTCTTTTCCTTCTCTACAAGACTTAGAAGTTAATCTTCCACCATGCATCTCCTAAGGCCTGAGCTGGGAACTGAAAACACGTGCCCCAAACTCTTTCTAGGCTCAGTGACTGGCCACATCTTTTCCTCTTCCCACACCCCTGCAGAGATGAGGACCAGTATCTGCTGCAGCACTCCAGCCCCATTACAGACCGGGAGCCAGGCTTTGGACAGCAGGCTTCATGCAACATGGCCACAGAAAGCAAAGGGAAGCTGGAGAAGATCCTGGCCCACTTAGAGGATGAGAATCGGTGGGTGTGGTGATGGCACAGATCTATGTGGGTTCTATAGTCAGACAATTGAATTCAAGTGCTGGCAATTCCACATCCTAACATATGGCCTCAAACAAGTAATATTCTGTGATTTTCCATTTCCTCATCTGTAAAATGGGGATGATAGTAATAGTACCTCCCTCCTATGCACACTTGGGAAGATCATATGAGCAGGCATATGATGTGTTAGTCAGTGCCTGGCTTAAAAAAACTATTCAGTAATTCAGTAAGTATTAGTGATTCTAGTAATTAGTTGAATCCCTTTAACTCAACTCAAATATGTTCAAGTACCCACTAGGTGCAAGCAGAAAGAATACAAACCCAGATAATACAGAAGAGTATATATGTCTCTTTCCTGAAGAAATTTTCAAGGTTGGTATGGAAAAGATACTTAGCACTTACTGAAAATAATAAAAGAAGAGGAAGGTGACAGACACTGCATAGCACATTTGAGGACTGGAAGAGGGAAAGTGAAGAACCATTGATGGCAGTAGGGGCCTGAGGAGGGTCCAATCCACTTTCTGGTCATGCAGTAGAATCTGCAGTATTCCTCAGAACAGTGCTTCTCAAACAGTAATGAGCATACATGTCACTTGGGGAGCTTGGTAAGATGCAGATTTTGATTCACAGGCCTGAGATAGGGCCTTAATTCCTGAATTTCTAACCAGCTCCCAGGGAGCTCCCAGCTCCCAATGCCCATGCCTTTGGCCCCAAGACTATACTTGGAGTTGCAAGTCCTTAGAACAGATCAGTCTGTGAAGTGTTTGTTACTGGTTCAAAATAAGATAAATACAGAAATAGAGAGTAAACTTTTAGAAACTCTTATAGGAATTTGACATTGCCATGACATCCTAGCAGATAATTAGTGGACTTGTCTTCACTGAATTTGGTATATACCAATTTGACAGTTGCTGAACTTGTGTGGCAAGTCATGTGTGTGTGAGCTGTGTACTAGCATATTCAGACTACATATTGGTCCACAGTGGATTGAAAAATCTCTCTGATATTTCACTATAGATAATTTTCTTTAATTTAATTTTTTCAATTACAGTTAACAAAATATATTAGTTTCATGCATGCAACAATGATTAGACATTTATGTAACTTACAAAGTGATGACCCCAATAAGTCTTCACTACAGATAGTCTGAGGTGCAAGCGTTAGAGCAGTTGTCTCTGGACAGGCCCTGGGAAACAATGGGGAGAGACTGATTATGTTGCAGAAAGAAAGGGGGGAGAGAGAGAGAGAGAGAGCAGAAAAAAGTAATATCCCCCAAAGTAGACCATCTCTTTGGAATCTGTTTTCTTGAACTCAACATGGGTGTTCAAAGTGTGCCAAAGGAAAGGTAGTTAGTTGAGCGAGGAGGCAAGATGGATGATATTTTATTTATGTTATGTCTTCTAAAAATCTAAAAATGGATAGATGAGTCAGTGGCCGTAATGCTTCATTAATGTTTTTGCCTGCTTATAAAGGCCATTCAACCAAAAACATGGCTAGAGTAGGGGTGAGGATAGGAGAGCCAAGGTATAGCGCACACCTAGATAAGATGGGTCATTTGATTAATTGAATTGATAGATACCAAACCTTTCACTCCAAAGAAGCAAAATACACATTCTTTTCAAATGCACATGGAACATTTTCAAAGATAGACTACATGATAGGACACAAAACAACCCTCAACAAATTCAAGATAATTGAAACCATATCAAGCATTTTCTCAGATCACAAGAGCTTGAAACTAGAAATGAACCTCAAGTAAAAACCTCAAAAACAGTCAAATTCATGGATACTGAATAGCATGTTATTAAACAATGAATGGGTAACCAATGAAATCAAGTATCAAAGAAATCAAAAAGTATCTGGAAACAAATGAAAATAAACACACAACAGCCTAAAACCTACGGGACACAGTGGAAGGCAATCCTGAAAGGGAAGTTCATAGCGATACAGGCCTACCTAAAAAAGACAGAAAATTATCAAATAAACAACCTAAACTTACATCAACAAAAATAGGAATAACAACAACAAACAAATCCCAGAACAAGTAGAAGGAAGGAAATAATCAAAATCAGAGCAGAATTAAATGACATAGAGACTAAAAGAACAATTCAAAGAATCAGTAAATCTAGGAGGTGGTTCTTTGAAAAGACAAACAAAATCAACAAGCCTTTAACCAGATTCATCAAGAAAAAAAGAGAGAGGAACCAAATAAATAAAATCAGAAGTGAAAGAGACTACAACTGGTATCACAGAAATACAAAGGATTATAAGAAATTACTATGAAAAACTATATGCCAAGAAATTTGAAAACCTAGGTGAAAGGGACAAATTTCTAGAAACATATCTTCCAAAACTGAATCAAGAAGAAGCAGAAAGCCTTAAAAAACTGAAAACAGCTAGTGAAATTGAAGCAGTAATCAAAAACTCTTGGCACACGAAAGCCCTGGGCCAGACAGTTTCACAGGAGAATTTTGCAAAACATTTAAGGAAGAGCTAACCCCTATTCTTCTCAGACTATTGCAAAAAATCTAAGAAGAGGGGAGACTTGCAAGATCTTTCTATGAGGCCAGTATCATCCTAATCCCCAAACCAGATAAAGACACAACAAAGAAAGAAAACTACAGGCCAATATCACTGATGAATGTAGACACTAAAATTCTCAACAAAATACATTAAACCACATCCAGCAATACATTAAAAAGATCATACACCATGATCAAATGGGATTCATCCCAGGGATGCAAGGAT
Organism: Carollia perspicillata; assembly: GCA_004027735.1. Classification (NCBI taxonomy): domain Eukaryota; kingdom Metazoa; phylum Chordata; class Mammalia; order Chiroptera; family Phyllostomidae; genus Carollia; species Carollia perspicillata. The sequence continues at coordinate 40,951 of PVKM010000730.1, forward strand.
GGTATAATATTCACAAATCAATAAGGGTAATACATCACATAAACAAAATGAAAGACAAAGACCATATGATTGTATCAATAGATGCTGAAAAAAGCTTTTCATAAAGTATAGCATCTATGTATGATAAAAACACTCAGCAAAGTGGGAGTAGAGGGAGTATACCTCAACATAATAAAGGCCATATATGAGAAACTTATAGCCTTCAACAGGCAAAAACTAAAAGCTTTCCCACTAAGATCAGGAACAAGACAAGGATGTTTGCTCTCACCACTCCTATACAACATAGTATTGAAAGTCCCAGCCACAGTGATCAGACAAGAAAAAAATAAAAGACATCCAAATTGGAAAGGATGAAGTAAAACTGTAGCTGTTTGCAAATGACATGATAGTATACATAGAAAACCCTATGGAATCCACCAAAAAAATCACTCGACATAGTAAGTGAATTTGAGAAAACAGCAGGATACGAAGTCAATATTCAAAAATGGAAGGCATTTTTCTACACCAACAATGAAATATCAGAAACATAAATTAGGGAAAAATTCCATTTGATATAGCAACAATAAAAATAAAGTATGTAGGGATAAACCTAACCAAGGAGATAAAAGACCTGTACTTGGAAAACTATACAACACTGAAGAAAGAAATTAAGGCAGACGCAAATAAATGGAAGCATACACCATGTTCATGGGTTGGAAAAATCAAGATAATCAAAATGTCCATACTATCCAAAGCAATTTATAGATTCAACACCATCATTATTGAAATACCAACGACGTATTTCACAGGTATAAAACAAATAATTGCATGGAACCATAAAAGACCCCCCATAGCCTTAGAAATTTTGAGAAAGAAGAACAAAATAGGAGGGATCACAATACCTGATATCAAACTATATTAAAAGGCCACTGTAATCAAAACAGTCTGGTACTGACATAAGAACAGACACATAGATCGATGGAACACAATAGAGATCCCAGAAATAAATGCATATCTCTATGGTCAATTAATATTAAACAAAGGGGGCAAAGGCATAAAATGGAGTAAAAATACCCTCTTTGACAAATGGTGTTGGGAGATCTGAATTTTACAAGCAGAAAATGAAACTCAACAAACTGCTTACACCAGAAACAAAAATAAACTCAAGATGCATAAAAGACTTAAATATAAGATGCAATACCATAAACATTCTAGAGGAAAACAGAGGCAAGAAAATTTCAGGTATCCCACACAGCAATATTTTCACCAATATGTCCCCTAGAACAAGGGATATAAAGGAAAGAATAAACAAATGGGACTTCATCAAATTACAAAGTTTCTGCACTGCTAAAGAAAATAGCAGCAAAATGAAAAGGGAACCAACCATATGAGAAAATATATTTGCCAATGATATCTTAGACGAGGGTTTGATCTCCAAAATATATAAAGAACTCATATAACTCCACACAAGGAAGGCAAACAACCCAATTAAAAAGTGGGCAAAGGACCTGAACAGGCACTTCCCCAAGCAGGACATACAGAGGGCCCATAGACATATTAAAGGATGCTCAATATCACTGGCCATCAGAGAGATGAAAATTAAAACCACAATGAGATACCAGCTCACACCAGTCAGAATGACCATCATAAACAAGTCAACAAACAGATGTTGGTGACATTGTGGATAAAGGGACACCTACTACACTGTTGGTGGGAATGCAGATTGGTGTAGCCACTGTGGAAAACAGTATGGAATTTTCTCAAAAACCTAAAGGTGGAACTGCTTTTTGACCCAGCAATTCCACTGCAGGGAATATATCCTAAGAATCCTGAAACACCAATTCAAAAGAACCTGTGCACCCCAGTGTTCATAGCAGCATTATTTACAATAGCCAAGTGCTGGAAGCAGCCTGAGTGCCCATCAGTAAATGAGTGTATGAAAAAACTGGTGTACATTTACACAATGGAATACTATGCAGCAGAATGAAAGAAGGAGCTCCTACCCTTCAGGAAAGCATGGATGAAACTGGAGAGCATTATGCTAAGTGCAACAAGCCAGGCAGTGAAAAACAAACACCATATGATCTCACCTATGAGTGGAACCTAATATACAAGACAAACAAGCAAGCAAAATAGAACCAGAGACATTGAAATTAAGAACAAACTGACAATGACCAAAGAGGAGGGGGAGGGGAAAAACTGGGGAAATAAGGGGAATGTTCAAATTAAGGAACATGTATAAAGGACCCATGGACAAGGACAATGGGGAGAGGATTGGGTGTGGGGGAGGGGGTGGGCAGGGCAGAGTAATGGGGGAAAATGGTGACAACTGTAATTGAAGAACAATAAGATTTTTTTTTTTTAAAAAAAGAGGAGACTTCTGGCCAAGATGGAGGTGAAGGTGGAAATACTGTGCCTCCTCACACAACCAAAATTAAGGACAACAAAGATTTAGAAACAAAAATACAACCAGAATAGACAGAAAATTGAACTGTACAGAAGTCCGACAACCATTCAACCAGCCTGGTAAGAGGGGCGGAGTCAGCGACTAGCAGAGAGGGGTCGCAGCAGGAAAAAGTGGTGGCTGCCAGACCCGGGAGTGCAGGTGGTGTGGGGCTGACCATGGTCACACATTCACACACAGATAAACTAGGCAAAAATGGGCAGCAAGACAGACCATGCAACCCAAGGCTCCAGCAGTGAGAAATAAAGCCTAACAGCACCAATTGAAAAGATGCTGGGAAAGACTCCTAGCCTCACAGGAGAATTTGTTGGAGAGACCCACTGGGTCCTAGAACATACACAAGCCCATGCACCCAGGAACCAGCATCAGAAGGGCCCAATTTGCTTGTAGGAAGTGGCAGAGGGGACTGAAATCCGAGAGAGAGTGGAACAAGTGCCATTGTTCCCTCTCTGACCCTGCCCCCACATACAGCATCAAAACCCAGCAACTGGGTTGCCCTGCCCTGGTGAACACCTAAGACTCTGCCACTCATATGTAACAGGTTCGACCTGACCAAGAAATTATGGCTCAAACAGAAGAACAAATCAAAGCCCCAGAGCCAGTACTTTTTAGTGACCAAGAGATAGCCAACCTATCAGATGCACAGTTCAAAACACTGGTGATCAGGATGCTCATAGAACTCGTTGATTTTGGTTGCAAATTAGATGAACAAATTAAGGCTACACTAAATGAAATGAAGGAAAATGCACAGGGAACCGATAGTGATGGAAAGAAAACTGGGACTCAAATCAATAGAGTGGACCAGAAGGAAGAAAGAAACAACCAAACAGAAAAGACTGAAGAAACAAGAATTTAGAAAAATGAGGAGAGGCTTAGGAACCTCCAGGACATCTTGAAACGTTCCAACATCTGAATTATAGGGGTACCAGAAGGGGAAGAGGAAGAGCAACAAGTGGAAAACTTATTTGAATGAATAATAAAGGACAACTTCCCCAATCTGGCAAAGGAGATAGACTTCCAGGAAGTCCAGGAAGCTCAGAGAGTCCCAAAGAAGGTGGACCCAAGGAGGAACACACCAAGGCACATCAAAATTACATTAATCATGATTAAAATGAAGGAGGGAATTCTAGAAGCAGCAAAAGATAAGAGGACAGTCACCTACAAAGGAGTTCCCATCAGACTGTCAGCTGATTACTCAAAAGAAACCTTACAGTCAAGAAGGGGCTGGAAAGAAGTATTCCAACTCATGAAAGGTAAGGACCTACATCCAAGATTGCTCTATCCAGCAAAGCTTTCATTTAGAATGGAAGGGCAGATAAAGTGCTTCTCAGATAAGGTCAAGTTTAAGGAGTTCATTATCACCAAGCCCTTATTATATGAAGTGTGAAAGGGACATATCTAAGAAAAAGAAGATATAAAATATGAACAGTAAAAAGACAGCAAACTCATTAACAACAACACCTAAAACAACAGCAAACTAAGTGGTCAGCTAAAACAGGAGAAGAGCCACAGAAATGGAGATCACATAGAGGGTTAGCAACAGGGGAGTGGGAGGAGGAGAGATGGGGAGAAGGTACAGAGAATAAGTAGCATAGACGGTGGAGAGAAAATAGACAGGAGGAGGGCAAGAGTAGTATGGGAAATGTAGAAGCTAAAGAACTTATTACACATGGACATGAACTAAAGGGGGGAGTGTGGGTGGGAGGGGGAGTGTAGGGTGGAGGGGAATGAAGGGGGTAAATGGGACAACTGTAATGGCATAATGAATAAAACATATTATTAAAAAATAAAATAAAATAAGAGGGGTCATTTGGGACCTGGATAGTCAACCCTTCATTGGGGCCATAGGTCTTGGCTTCTTTGTCATTGGCAGGATTCTCCAGGGAGAGCTCAGGCGCCTGAAGTGGCAGCATGAGGAGGCTGCTGAGGCACCTGCTTTGGCTGGAGGCACTGCTGATGGAGCACAGGACCACCGCAATGCGGAGCTTCTGGCTGAGGCCCGGATCCTTCGGCAGCACAAGAGCCGCCTGGAGACACGCATGCAGATCCTTGAAGACCACAACAAGCAACTAGAGTCTCAGCTGCAGCGTTTAAGGGAACTGCTCTTGCAGGTGAGGCTGAAGCCAGGAGAAACACCAGAGCAGCCCCTACCGGGGCTATAGGTGGGGAGTGTGACAATGGGGAGGAAACAAAGAGCTCCTTAGCCATAACTGTCAGATGACCTTCTGAAGAAAACTGGGCTGATAATTGGGGAAGGTGGAGATGGAAAGTACTGGTGTGTCTCATTTCTTGGCCAATTCCCTTCCAGCTAGCTTTCACTCCACCCTTGTCTGTTACTCTCACGGCCTGGGGCAGAGGAAGGGCCTCTGAGAACCCACTTCCCTATAACCCATTTGAGCCCAGTATTGAAAGAACAAAGTTCAAAAAATCATTCATCCAAAACATTGATTTTGTTGGAAAAAAGCAAGTTTGGACATGCTTGGCAAGAGAAAGATTTTTGCTGTGATGGGAGCACTTGTTAATTTTTGTCTCTTTCATCTTTGAGAGGTAGTATATATGATATAGTGTAGGTCTGGAGCCAGACTGCCCTGCGTTTGAATGTGGCTCTACCATTTATTTGCTGAATAGTGTTAGCAAAGTTACTTAGTTTCACTAAGCCCCAATACTCTCCCTCATCTATCAGACAGGGATATAATATATAAACTTCATGGAATTTGGTGAACATAAAATGAAATAATGCATTTAAAGAATTCAGTAATAATGCATTTAAAGAATCCTGCCAATGACAAAGAAGCCAAGACCTATGGCCCCAATTGAATATTGTAAACGCTTGATAAATATTACCTATTGTTATTATACATACCAAGTGATGCCACCCCCTGAATCTTCCCTAGATCACCCAAGGGATGCCCTCTAGATGTCTGGAGGTCTCTAACATATGATATGTTATGAACTAAAGATCAGGTGTGCAACTCTACATTTCTACAGAGAATTAGGTTTTAAACAGCTTAATTGTAGCTGAAATGACAGCAAGAGACCTTGAGTTGCAATACCATTCTTATAAGAACTGGGAGACTTTCACACATGTTAAAGAAGGAAGGTAATTGCTAATCAAATATTTTAAGAAGTTTCATCAAACAAGAGGCCACTGTTTGGCTACTACCAAAGTTTTCCAAGGACAAAAAGATGGGCATGAGGTCTCTAAGGCCCCTTCTAAGTTCAGAAGTCTGTCAAATAAGGTCAGGAAGGCAAAGCGATTTAAGTCATGCATTACCTCTTGTTAGCCACCCACAGAATCAGATGGCAATGGCTCTGCAGGCTCGTCCCTAGCTTCCTCTCCACTACAGTCAGAAAGCAGTCACCCCCAGGAGAAGGAACAGACCACTCCAAACACTGAGGCTGCAGGTGAGTTACACCAGCCCTTTCCAGCTCCTTCCTCCATGCTTTGTCCTGCCCCAGAGATCCTGCCTAAGGTTCTGCTATGGCCAGGTCTGGTTTCTACTCATGGCATAACGTCAGGAATGATTGGCTTACTGACTGATTCATTCATTTGTTTATTCTACATATGTATATTGAGCACCTCCCATGTATGTACATTGTGTCCAGAAGACACAAATGCTGTGGGTTTGCCCATAAGTTGGTGGTGCCCTACCTCAACCCCTTGGCCACATTAGGAAATCTTTAGTTCCCTTTCAAAATTTCTATTTTCCAACACAGATGGTGTGGGTTCAAAGAGCCAAGATGTCAGCCTGTGCTTGGAGGACATTATGAAGAAACTCCGTCATGCTTTCCCCAGTATGAGAAGCTCTGATGTGACTGCCAACACCCTGCTGGCCTCTTGATGGAGCCAGATCCTGATCCTATAGACCATAGTCCTCTCCTAGTTCTGTCAAAGCCTTCCCTCAACTTTCATCCAAACTTTCCAGTCCCCACTGGCCCTATATTTCTCAGAAAAAAATTATTTGGGCTCTGGGTAGCAGCAGGGATCTGGTGGTATGTGAGGTGGATGTGTAAGGGCCAGGGAGGGGAGAGGCATGATTCATCTAGCTCTAAAAATGGGCCTTTAAATCCTCAAGTTTGAGACTTGTTCCTTAAGTACACTCCTGTTGTGGCTGAAGGAAATAGCACTTGGAGGACACTCAGATGGGGATCAAAGAAGCGGCCTAGCAAAGCAAAGCAATGCTTGCTGTTGCCTTTCCTTCTCCGTGGAATTATGGAGATTGGGAAGCCTAATGACCCCCAGGTTCCAGCATTATGAACTCACAGGGGTTAGCTCTACTCTCTGGCCCAAATCAGGGAGGTAAAAGGGTATCCTTGAGACACCCCCTCTCCATCAAAGTGACCCTGAAAAACCTGGGCAGCATGTGTCATATTACTTCAGCTCAGAGGCATATCTCTAGCCATCCTGATACTACTTAGATATTGTTTTCTCCTCAAATATCTTCAGTTCCTCTGCCTCAGTCCCTGGCAGACCTTCATCAAGGGGGGAACTGTTCATTCTGGTTCCTACTTCTACCTTACATTTGGAAACATTAAAGAATTACTGATGAGCTTAGGGTTTTGGGTTTTTTTTTTTTTAACTCCTGAGCCTCCTCTATCCTAAAGGCCTCCGCATCCTGAGAGACCAGCTGAGTGGCTCTGGAAATCCAATTGAAGCCCCCTTGGCTCTTCTGAGTCTGCCCTCGCAGCCCTTTGGGAAGAGCAGCATCTTACTTAGCAAGGGGAACTTTTTCTCCTTGGGTGAGAAAGGAGAAGCAACCCACTAGCCTAGAGGAGTGTGGCTGCCCAACACCCTTGCTGCTTTTAGACTGAATTGGAGGAGGTGGCTGATTTTCCCCAGCTAATCCTAAGACAGATGCAATAGGCCACCCTGAATAGTAGCCTATTCATAGGATCCACTGGCTACTTTCCATACAGGCAAGAGCATGGCCTTCCTTTGCAGAAAACTATTCTTTCTAACTCTGGAAGTTGAACCCAAGCCTCCAACTAAACTAGTTCTTCCTAGGCAACATATACTAGGATCCCTTTATCTGGAAACTGTTTATGGTAGATAGTGCGGAGAGGTGGGAGTGGGCTTGAGAACTTTGAACAGAGTCAGAGCCTGCTTAAGCAACTTTCTTTCAAAAGGAGCTTTATAAGCTAGAACCCTGAAATTGACTTCATTTGCTTAAGTTTATATGCATACATATCTATCCTACATATCTACTGTACATCAGTATACCCCTGGCCTCACTCACACATTAAATTATAATACCTCTTGAAGTATTAATGTTCTGCCTTGCTCTTTGTTAGCCCAAGCCTCTGGCTTAACAGATAGATACATCCTGCCTGCTCCCCTATGATGTATCTCCATTCATTTTTGGAGTGTGTTGTTTTCCAGACCAAAACAACATAAGCCTGTTGTAACAGAGGAATCTAACAGGAAGAGTCACTTTCTTCTCTTTATTCATTCCAATTCTTGTTCCCTTGAGACCTGAGACTTGGATGAATTTTCCCAGGGTCCTCTGAACAATGGTTCAGGTACCAAAATAGAGTAAATCCAAGCTTTACCTACCCCATCCAGAAAAGAAGTAACAAACAAGCTTTTATTAGCCTTTGTCAGGCTAAGACACAAACTACATAATCTATCCCCTTCCAGTTCTTAAGTCCAGCTCAGGGCCTTAAAGAAAGCTGCTGTTGCCACTGAAGTCAAGAGGATGTGAGATGCTTGGGGTGTTATGTTACAACCAAGCAGTGGGCCAGTGGGTAAAACTGCTGGGAAGCTAGATTTATCTGCTGCAGGGGAGGGAGGGCAGTAGCTTGTGTCCAAAAGCCTAGCATTTAGAATCACCAGGGAACATTAAGGCAGAAGCCCACAGTGCTAGACATCACCACAACATCTATCTGCCTTATTGTTCATAAGTTCTCTGGGCAGAAAGACTTAGGTATCTGGATGTATTATGAGCACATGGTAGGTGGGAATCAAACACAGAGAGAGTCTGAGCATCTGTCCATGAGTGAGGGAAGCTATATTTGTAGGGGCCTAGATTGTGAGTAGGAATGGAATAGAAGAAATTTGCTTTTAAACAGAGATCTCAGGGTCTTTGAGGCTTATGGTTGCCTAAGCCTTAGGAGTACAGATGTTATGAAACAATCTTTTACCAGGGAAGCCCTGGAAAATCCTTTATGTAACCCTTACTTCCCTTGAAATCTAGGGTTGCTGAGGGCCTGTGGCAACCTCAGTGGGCCAGGCATGATAGGGAAGTTGTAGATCTTGTTATGTAGGATTTGTGTTGTTAGGTGGATTGAAGCAGCAGGTCAAGAGCTGAATTCTCACTACCAGGGTCACACTTTGTGGTCCTGTGTTTACCTTAAAGCCTGAGGTGAGTATAGGCATACCTTGTTTTATTGCACTTTCCTTTGTTGCACTTCATAGATGTTGCTTTTTTTAAAACAAATTGAAGGCAAGACCCTCCACCAGCAAAAAGATTACAACTCACTTTATTGTGAGGCTTATTTATTGTGGTGGTCTGGAACCGAATCCACAATATCTCCATGGTATGCCTCTTTATCACTCAAGGCTCTGGTGATGGTCACTGCCTTATGTACAAACACTATGCCCGTAGTGAGGTAAATGGATCCGTGGGCACTGTAAATCCAATTAGGGTGGGATTTACTGAGATGTGTTGTATGTCATTAGGCATCTGTCATGTATGTGTCTCCTAGAGGAATTGTGTGTGATGCTGTGTAGTGTATGTACTTGAACTGAAAGTGTGGTGAAGGGAGTTACTGGGTAGGCAGCCAGAGGAAAATGAAAGTTTCTGACTTGCAGGGTTAGCATCTGTGATAAGTAATGTGCCTGCTGGGGTTGTTGTCAAATAGTATCAATGAACAGTTAGGACTGATAGGTGATTTATTCTTGACAGAATCTGATAGAAGCCAAGAAGCTATTTTGAGGGTGCCTCTGCCTGTAGTGAGAGCATAGTGGAATCATGTTGACTAGGAAATTGTTAGGCAAGGGTGACTGGCTGGAGGACATTGGGCTGTTTGTTTGGTTCCCTAGGGAGGGCCCTACCCAGGAGGACATGTGCCCTTCCCTCCAGAATGGAAATGCTGAAATCAAGGTTCTCAAGTGCCCATTTTCTTCAAGGCCCCAAGTTTGGAAATATTTTTTTGCAGAGAATCCTGTTTGTGTTTCTTTGCTCCAGGAACTGGGCTTGTAAATCACAGTAATGAGAAATCCTGAGGCCAGACAGAGGCCTCCAGATTCATTTAAAGGAATAGTCTACTGCCTGAGGTGTGTGTTTGGGACCTGAGCTCCATATCCAGCTTCAGGCTAGAGAGTTCCTTCAACACACATTCTCAATGGTAGACTCATGGACTCTGAAACCATTTCAGGCCAAGAATCTCATCAAAGTTTCCTTGACATAGGTGACAGATAACCAAGAAAGTAGCTGCTTTAAAAGGCAAACAGTCCTAGGAGAGAAATGGGCCCTTGCCCTAGGGCTGTGGAAATTTAGCTGCTCAGCAGGACACCTCTATTTCTAGGCCTCCTTGTCAATAACTGTCTCTGGGAACAAAGGAATACTTTAGTTCCTTCTTACTTTTTTAACACCCACAGCTGTGGGAGAGGGAAGGGATCAAGGCCAGGGCTCAGCTCCCAGCCTACATTTCCTCCCATAAATGATGCATTTGTGGAAGGGGGTGTGACCTGCTGAAATATCCTTGCTGTCCCCAGGGCAGTATTGAGGCTAGACTGAAGCCCACTATGCTGTTTGATGGCTGCAAGAACTAGTCATGAGGATAAGAGTTAGGGAAGGGATTTGAGGGAGGTGGCCAGGGTAGCACATTAGTTTAGAAAAATTTGGGATGAAGGGGCAGGACTGGAAACAAATTGGTTAACCTTGATTGCCACTCACTGTGGTGCTTTGCCCCTTCCCCTTGAATTCTGCTTTGAAAAGAATAAATTTGTATTTGTTTACTTTGGTTCCTCTGGTTATACATACTGTTTGACTCTGTTATTACACATCTTTTCCTTATTTGTATGTGGGAAGAAAGGGTGGGCCAAGAAGGCACAGGAACACTGCAAAACATAGGCTGCCAGATGAGTTCAACACTTACTGGACCAAAAGACACCCCTACTAGGTGCACCCACCACAGTTACTTGGAGTGGTTGCTTCTCAAGGCCCTATGAATTACCCCCTCGAAGAATGAACACTTACGGCAATGGTTCCTCAATACCATCCTCATTGATCTGAGGAATTTTTTTACCACCTGAAATAATATGTAAAGAAGGACAATGCAGTAAATTTTCATAAAATTACCTGTATTCAATTTAAAGGTCAAAGCTCTATCCCTTAGAAAACATACTTATGTACACATATGTACAGTCTACCCAGAAAGTATCCATTCATGTAATATGAAAAAATAGAGACATTTATTGAATAACGTACAAGATATGAGAAACATTGTACATAGGACAGTGATACCTCAGCTCCCTTCAAAGTAGACACCTTGGGACCTCATACATTTCTCCCAATTGCCATCAGCTGCCCCGTTGTATCTTCCTAAATCTCATCAACATTCTGAAATCTCCTCCCTTTCAAAGGTGATTTTAGTTTTGGGAAAAGCCAGGTGTCGCAGGGAACTAAATCTGGGTTTTAGGGGGGCTGAGTCACCTGAGTGATTTTTATGTTTCACAAAAAACTACACAATATGGAATGCATGAGTAGGTGCATTGTTGTGATGAAGCTGCCAATCACCAGTTTCCCATAGCTGTGGCCTTCTGAATTATTCAAATAGTTTCCATGGAAGAATATTCAAGCTTCATGCAAAATTTGATGCAGATCCATTGCTCTGCTTGTTCAGTCATTTTGAATGCGATGGCCACACAGTGCACATGCTCATTCAATGGCATCTACCACCCCCACTGACTAGTACAGTGAAGTCATTATTGTTCACACACACACATTCCAGTCCACTCTCCTTGGCTGCCAGGTTACATCGATGTTGTGCAAACTGTTCTTGTTATGCTAACAATAGCTGGACTTTTCCCAAACAGACCTCATATATCCCTGTAAATTGATAGTAATAGTTTTCTACAAATGCATTTTTACAAATAGGAAATTAAAGTCTGTCAGTCCATCTTCACTACCACCAATTTTTCTTTTTTCACCAATCTATAACAGCTCTGTCCAATAGAAATATAAAGTGAGCCACATATGTAATTTAAATTTTTCCAGCAGCCTTATTAAAAAGTAAAAACAAATGGGTGAAACTAATTTTAATAGAATATTTTATTTAACACCACAATCCTTAATATTATCATTCCAAAATGTAATCAGTATAAAACAATTCTTAATAATAAGATATTTTATATTTCTTTTAAAAAATGTCTTAGAAGTTGTCAAACAGGCTTATAGATTCTGCTGATAAAGAAATAAAAACCAGACTTCCAGTCAAGATGGCAGAATAGGTAAACATGGCTTGCCTCCTTGCACAACCACATCAAAATGACAACTAAAATATAGAACAATCATCACCCAGAAATCAAGTTGAATGGAAGTCTGACAACTATGGAATTTAAAAAACCACATCCATCCAGACTGGTAGGAGGGGTGGAGATGCTGAATAGGCTGCTCCCACACCCACATGTGGTAGATAAAAATTCTGGAGGGATATCTCGGGAGCAGGGAGTCCCAGCCCCACACCAGGCCCCCCAGCCCAGGGTGGTTCTAGTGTCAGGAATATAAGTCCCCATAACTCCAGGTGAAACCAGAAAAGCCAGCATTCATGCTGCCTGTCACTACCAGAACCAATCAGAGACAGAGATTGAATCTTTGTGGATGCTTTATTCAGATGGCCAGCAATCTGAGAAGATGGTGGGTTATGTACCCTAACAGATCATCTTACATTCCATTTCAAATCGACCCTTTTTATAAGGAGAAGAAAAGTGTAGGTAAGGTATTTGGAATTCAGGGAAATGGTTAATCAGATAAAAAGTTGCAACATTCTTTCATCAGTGTCCTGGGCTATGGTCTTTATCTGTGTCCTGGGAGGTGGGCATATGTGTCAGATACCATCTTGGTTGCTCACAGTCCTCCTGAGGCACAAAGATGGAACTGCTTATGGTCTCCTGGAGTCAAGTTGGGTCATACCTTCAATTCCTGAAACAATAGCTTTTTACATGCATTGATTACTAAGCTCATTAGCTATTACCTGTTAGGGACCACTTTGTGTGGCATTGGAGACTGTAGCCCTGTGTGAGCAATACCTTGAGAGGCCTGTAAGTTGTGACCAGAACACTGAGAATGCAGGAGGCAGGCATGACCCAGTGCTAGCACCGAGGGTTCCTATGGGAAATCAGGCCTGAAGAATGCATTGTACCCTTTGAAGCTTGCTTTGTTTTGTATAGCCCTGTTGGTATAAACCAGATAAGCATAAGGAGTGAACTCCTTATCTCATGAAACACGACCATCTGGCATCAGCACATCTAACAGATCCTAACCTGAGGCAGATCTTGGTGTTCCTTCAATTGTTATCTACAGATAATATCTGTTTTCTATTAACTATAGCCTTTGGGCATTGATTGATGAGTTATGCATACATGATGTATACCCCTGCACATACTGATCCTAATAAAAGTTGTTTCAGAGAAGGGCTCAGGGCATTCTCCACTAGAGGGAATCTAAATCCCCTTTCCCACCAGAACAACAGATTATATCTGGGATGACTTATTCTCATCCTCAGCAGCCAGGAGAGCTCCATGGTATAGAGTTCCCCACAATTACCTAAAGCTAAAATTTTCCAACATTTGAGTCCTCATCTTTGGCTGCAAAAGCCAGTAGGGATTGAGTCAGTGGAAGAAACTTCTGGAGTCCCAAGCAGTTTCCCTTAAAGAACCCACACACAGACTTACTCAGACTCATTCCCTTTCAGCTTCAGTACCAGGGTAGCAGCTTGAAAGGCACCAGTGGCATAAAGGGATGAAGTTCAGTGTCTGGCATCAAAGCAGTAGCTGGGGGACAGCTTTCTCTCAGACATAAAGGTGGACAGAGGTTATTGTCCCTTTTGTGAGCTCACCCTCCACAGAGCCACAGAGCCAGCACACAGGGCGCTATATATGAGACTCCATCAACTTGGCTAACAGTGTTTGGCCCAACCCTGGAGATCCCCTGAGATCTGTACCACCCAACTATGGACCCACGCTAACTGTTAACCATGACATTTCCATAAGAATGGTTGGTCTTGGCTCATGCTTCACAACTTCCTGAGTCCTATCAAACAAACAGCAGCCAGCCTCAGTGCACCCTCAGATCCCCTGTGCCTCTTGTTAACTGTCTCCAGACCCAGCACCAGCCCTAGCCAGCCTAGATTCACAGCTTAGCTTCACCTGGGAATCTCCAAGGCCAGCACAAGGAGTAGCCATCTCAGATTGCTTTATAGCTCAGAGAAGGTGGCCCCAGGCAAAACACAGATGGGGGCTGACCTTGGCCTACAGCACCTGGGAAATCTCAGATCCTGAGAACCCAGTGGACAGCTACAGACCACCCTGGAGTACCACTACACTGCCCCCGCACAGCTGATCCTCCACAGAGTACAGAGGTTGATGGTCAGTGGTAACAGCCAGTCCTTGAAGCTGACTGGCCTGGGTAAATCCCTCCCATTAATCTGCCAACAGCAATCAAGGCTCAACTACAAGAGGAAGGTATACTCAGCCCATACAAAGGGTGCACCTTGAGTACCCAGCTTGTGTGATAGGGGAGACTGTGCCACTGGACTATACAGGACACCTACTACATTAGGCCATGCTACCAAGATAGGGAGTCATAATAGCGCAACCTAATACATAAAAACAAACACAGGGAAACTGCCAAAATGAAGAGATAAAGAAACATGGCCCAAATGAAAGAACAGATCAAAACTGCAGAAAATGAACTAAACAAAATGGAGAAAAGCAGTATATCAGATTCAGAGTTCAAAACACTGGTTATAAGGATTCTCAAGGAACTTAGTGAGGACTTCAACAGCACTAAAAAGATCCAGTCACAAACTAAGGCTACACTAATTGAAATAAAGAACAAACAACAGTAGAGTGGATGAAGCTGAGAATTGAATCAATGATTTGGAACATAAGGAATCAAAAACAAACAGTCAGGACAACAAGAAGAAAAAAGAATCCTAAAAAATGAGGATAGTGTAAGCAGCCTCTGGGACAACTTCCAGCATTCCAACATTCACATCTATTTGATGCCAGAAGGACAAAAGAAAGAGCAAGAAATTGGAAATCTGTTTGAAAAAATAGTGAAAGAAAACTTCTCTAATTTGGTGAAAGAAATAGATATGCAAATTCAGGAAGCACAGAGTCCCAAACAAGATGGATGCAAAGAGGCCTACTCTGAGACACATCATAATTAAAATGCCAAAGATTAACAATAAAGAGAGAATCTTAAAAACAGCAAGAGAAAAGTGGTTAGTTACCTACAGAGGAGTTCCCTTAAGTCTGTCAGCTGATTTTTCAAAAGAAACTTTGTAGGCCAGAGGGATTGGCAAGAAATATTCATGGTCATGAAAAGCATGGACTTACAGCCAAAATTGCTCTACCCAGCAAAGCTATCACTTAGAGTTGAAGGACAGATCAAGAGCTTCCCAGACAAGAAAAAACTAAAGGAGTTCATCATCACCAAACCATTATTATATGAGATGTTAAAGGGACTTATTTAAGAAAAAGAAGATCAAACCTATGAACAATAAAATGGCAAACAATACATATCTATCAACAATTGAATCTAAAAGATTAAGCAAAAAGAAGAACAGAGACAGAATCATGGATACAGAGATTGTTTTGATGGTTGTCAGATGGGAGGAGGATATGGGGCAGTGAGTGAAGAGGTGAGGGGATTAAGAAGTACAAATAGGCAGCTACAGAATAGCCATGGGGATATACAGTACAGTATAGGAAATGGAGTATCCAAAGAGCTGATACCTATGACTTACGGACACAGACAATGGTACAGAGATTGAGGGGGTGGGGGATGCTAGGTGGAGGGGGGTAATGGGTAAAAATGGTGGCAACTATAATAGCATAATAAATAAAATATAATTTTAGAAAAAAATTAAAAATCCACTTAGATCCAGAAAATCTATTACTTATAGAGAAAGCAAAAATAAGAACCTCAATGGTATTAGGTCTTTGTGTCTTTTGTCCATCAGGATGACACTGAAACAAAAGGGGCCTTATGACATGCAACATGAATAGGTGGACACTCTGTTGCTCAGTAGCCAATTCCACATTGCAGCCAAGCAGTTTATGGCCTTTGGGGCTGGGAGGCAGACAGAATGTCCCATGCCTTATCAGAATGAAGGAGGCGGATGAGAAACTGCCTTTTGGCAGCCTCCCTGAGATAAGGAGGTGAGTGAGAATGGTTTCTAGAAGCAGCTCTTCATAAGACTATCTTCCTGTGTTTCAGTAGGATTACAGAGTGTTCTACCAAGGCCCAGGGCAACCTGTACTTGAACCATGCCCACATGGCCTAGGTGGATAGTGTGAGGTTGCCAGGGTGCTGGAATAGGGTAGTCCCTCTACATAAACCCTCTGTATATTTAACACTTACCACACATCTCAATTCTGGCTAACCATATGTAAAGTGTACAAAAGTCACATGTGGCTAGTGGATACCATATTGGACAGTACAGGTCTATAACATGCAAAAGTCAGAATCACTGGGCTATAAAAAACTTTATGAGGTATTGTGTGTGTGTGTGTGTGTGTGTGTGTGTGTTGGGGTGTGGAAAGTCAGGGTGGCAATAAGCCTTGGCAAACTTGAGGGTGAAGCAGTGGTGAAGCAGTTACCCAGGGTTACAATGAGATAAGGTAGTAGAGGGAATGGAAGGGCACTACAGACACATGAATTTGACCTTTCCCCTTCCTGTTGTCTTCCCTTCCCCCTTGCCACTCATTATAGCTCTAGCTGTTCTTGGGCAGAAGTATTGGACAGGGGCTGGATAGGGCTCTTCTACCTACCTCTCTGACCCCTTGATGCCACTCATGCATATGCACCACTCTCACTGACCTCTCTCTCCAGCCATGTCCCCAGGGTACTTTATTTTATCCATTTCTGTTCCAGTCCCCTGACTTCCTTCATCTGTAAAGACCTATCTACTTTTCAAGCCCTCCCTCTTCTCCCATATTCTGACACTGCCTCTGACACTCATTTCCTTTCCCCCATTGTCTTTGTCTCATTGTTTATTCTGGGTTTCTGGGGAAAATTTGTTTTTATATCTTGATTTTCAAGCTGTCCTCTAACTTCTTTCCTAAACTTGGCTTCATTTTGTTTTCTGTTAACATGTCTATCTCCCTTAGCCCCACTTCTTCCCTACATTAATTACCCTCCATCATTCCTTCTGTATTCATCCCTCCTCCATAGGCCCTTCCCGTACATACTGACCTCCACTTCCCTGCCCTTGGCTTACTAACCTTAACTTGGAATGGGAGCACCCAACGTGGCATAGAAAACTTGCAAGTGCATTTCCTACAGCAACACCAACTTCATTAATCGGGACCAGACCTAGATCTAGCTGGGTTGCTTCCAGAAAACCCTCAGATACTTCTTGGTAACAAGTGTTATCACCCTTGATTTCCAGATGAGGAAATATAGGGTCGAAGAGGTGTAGGAACTTGTACAAGGTGAGTAGCAGAGCTGGGATTTCAACCTTGTGTTTGTTCCACTACAACATAATTTAATGCAAATATTGGAATTGCCATTTTTATCACATCTCTCTACCTGCTTTTGAAATTCCAATGCTGTAGGATTAATATGGGATGATTTGCTCTTTAGGAGTCCCAGTACTGGCAGCATTTTATGACATTTCCTGATCCTAGTTTACTGCTTGTCTCTCCAGTTTCCTTTTGGATATGGGTGTATTCACTGTGTGAGTAGTTTAATAAACTGACAGCAATCCATTTAAAATTGGGAATTTATTTATTGCTTAAAGAATACAGAGTAGAGAACCTTAACAACACAGCCGAAGAAACAAACCCGCCCATGGTTTTTAAGAGAGTCTTCACAGGATTCTGTTTTTTCCTAACCCTTTCTGATGGGGGTTAGGATGAAGATACTCCGAATAAGGAGAACAGCTTGGAATTTCATCTCTTCTGTAACTATTCTCTTAGCTGGCAATAACAGTGGGACACAGTCCTAAAAACACAAAAGCAGAACAAAGAGAGTGGCAAGAAATCATCCCTGACTCTCTGGTAAATGGCCCAAGGTGATCTCTGAAAATGGCTTGCTATTCACTTGACTCAGAAAACCTTGCAAAACCATGCAAATAAAGAGCTTCAAATCTTCATGTTCACTTTAAGAACACTCATGAAATCACCCAGGCCACCAAACAAAGGTATGCATATTTGAAAAACCAGGAAGTATCTGAAATATGTCACTTTACAGAAGCAATGTGTGCCACTGTGTTGTTATAATGGTGGAGCTGGTAGATGTGCCCAGGCCAAACAGTAGGGCAGGACATGGGGTTCATGGTCCAAAAAGAGCGCTGATTTTTGGCTCCATATTTCAAAATGCAGAGGGTAATGCTGAACTTAAGGGTTTAGATGTACATTCTCTGGTTATTGAGCACATCCAGGTGAACAAATTCCCAAGGTGCAGTGCAGAACTTACAGAGCTCATGGGTGAACTAACCCATTCATGAGCTCTCCCTGCCACACTGAGATGATCCTACTGAAAAGAGCAGATTGTTCCTAAACCAGAAGAGGAAGTTACACAGAAGGAAAAAATATTCCAGAAGAAATAAAATCTTATGGCCTGGGAGTAAATTTAGCATAAAATAAATGCTAATAAAAGTAAAAAAAAAATCATCCTTGAGCAAGAAAGCAGCCTCTATCACCTGAACAGAGATAAGACACACTATTAACTGCCACAAAGTAGGCACTTAAATTTACTGTGGCCAGTCCTAGCCCTTGGTAGAAATGACTTTATTTGTTCTATGTTTTAGAAAATATATAAAGCAAACAGGAAGAGAAGCTGAAATATATGCAAACCAGCTACATGCCCTGCAGGCTATACTGTCTGTCTTTGGTAAGCATGGCTGAATCATCTGATAACACCTAGAACAGAGCAATATAAGTAATTCTCAAATTCATAAAGAGAAGCAAAAGTCCATAGTTGAGTTGGGTCATTAGGTCTACTACTTTTTAAATATTCTGTCCCTTTCTACACTACTATAAACTTCAAATATTATTAGCAAGAAGAAAGGCTCAGAGAAACAAATACAAATGATTTAACATAAGGCAGTGAAACAAAGAGAAACATCCAGTTTCACGCAGTCTTCAATCTGGTTGGGGAATCCAATGTTTTTGTGCCAAGCTGAAGGCTCTCCTTAGTTCTCCAGAAAGTATTTCAATTTTTCCTGGAGGGAAATGATCTGTAGGGACAAACAGAAAAACATGAGAAATTCATCTGAAATCTTAAGTTCCACTACTTGACTCAGAATTCACTTATATGAACCAAAAAAGAACAATTGTAGTTTGACCTTTATATGGTTATCTTAGTCTTGTGATATTCCAAAGAACAGTACCATAGTTGAGAATGCATACACAGCCCTGGCCAGGTGTTTCAGTTGGTTGGAGCATCATCCCATACACCAAAAAGGTGCATGTCCAATGCCTAGTTAGGGCACATACCTAGTTGCCCTCGGGATCAAAGTTGCAGGTTTGATCCCCAGTCCAGGGTGCCATTAGGAGGCAACTGATCAATGTTTCTCTCTCACACCAGTGTGTCTCATCTCTCCTCTCCTCCTCTCCCCTCCCCTTCTTTCCCCTCCCCTCTCCTCTCCTCTTCTCTCCTCTCCTCTCTCAAATCGGTAAACATATCCTTAGGTGAGGATTTTTAAAAAAGACTGCATACAGAATGCTGCAGCCATGATATTGTCTTTATTATAGCAAACTTATAAAAGGAAGCTTTAAAATTGAATAGGCTGAAAAATTAAATGTGCTTGCTGTTGAGAACTTTTACTTCTGGAAGGAGTGTACAGAAGTCACAGCTCAATGTAGGAACAAAGGAGATGGAATCACTGTAGTCATTATTCTAAGAGTCAGAAGATAAGGTGGTTAGGAGAGCCTCTTCCCTCACTGAACACACTGAATCTTATACCAGGTCTTTGCTGCTGCTTCTTGTCACATTAAGAGACACTCGGAAACGGTTCAGAGTACTGACCAATCAGGAGCATGATGTTGTTCTACTTATCCTGATGCATTCTAAGACAGAAGCCCTGAACCTTTTCTGGTATAGGATTGAATTTTTTTTTTTTTTTTTTTTTTTTTACTTAAAATGGTAAAGTGGCCAGTAACACTGGGTTATACTGTCTTTGGGGCAAAGATGATTTCTAAATATTATTCAATTTAGGTCATTTCATACCAATAAGCATTTTTGTTCTGTGAAATAAAAAGAATAGGGCATTACAAAAATGATCCTGTGCTGCACACCACCTACCAAAACTGCTATAATTGCCACCTGTAATAAGAGGCTTTTTTTTTTCCACTCCAATGCTGACTGTGATTACAACCACTGACTGCTCCAATTTTCTCTTTTTGGGCTCTTTATCTTCCCACCATCCTCTAAAGACAGCTTTTTCCCTAGGTTCAGACTTCTTATTGAACAGCCAACCTGGGTAACTCATCTATCCCCACAGATTCAGTGGCCATTTCTATGCATGAGTGACTATCTAATCTCTCATTTTATTGTTTTTTTTTGTACAGTTTTCTGTCTCTCATTTTAGACTGCTTCCAACTCAACTAATCATATTCTCCATTCACCAGCCTCAATAATCCTCTTCCTATTGTCTCCATTTCTGTTAAGTGGCACACCATATTCTAGTTACCCAGATTTGGACTCCTCTTTGTTCCTCTTTTTTCCTATAAATCTAATCAATTATTGACTTATGATTCCTTCTATCACTTACACCTTCCTCCAGTCTTCCTCACTCTAATTTCTCCTATATACTGCTGGTAGAGAAATCTTCCTGAATTGCTCCCCAGGCACATACACACACACACACACACACACACACACACACACACACACACACACCTCTGATGCCTTATTATGACCTTCATCAAAAATCTAAACTCTTTAGCCTAGTATCAATACATTCTTTCTTCAGTTCCTTAGTAAAACCCTACCCACTTTTTAAGGCCTCAAACACCATCTCTCCATGACGTCTTCCTTAATCTCCATGGACAAAAGTAAACTCTCATTCCTCTAAATTGTCATCCCCCTCGTGGGTTTCTCCTCCACTGGAGGCACAGTGTGTGTTGTAAGCATTTTGTAGCTCCCTGTATAACCTAGCTCAAAGTAGGTACCCAATAAATCTACATTGAATAAATGAGCTAACATAAAGGGTTCTGAGTGAATAAAATTTACAGCTATCTTTCCTTGTTGAAAATATCAATAGCGCTCCCCAACACTAACTACTTACATTGATGAAAGCTTAGTGGATGCTAAAGCAATCTTGGTGTTAACCATTTATATGGTTGTTTATAAGGAGTAGTTGGATTAGTGATTTGCTGAAGGAAGGGGAAGATACAGAACATAAGAATTCCCCTGCCCTTGTTGGATGGGGATGTGAAACAGCATTGTCTCTACCTTAAGAGCCCCATGCTAAATGCATCCTCATAATATGACCTCCAGTCTCCTTAAAATTGTTACCCCCAGACTTCCAGCCAAAATGAAGTCATAGGTAGATACGCTTTGCCTCCTTGCACAAACAAAAGAAGGATAACAAATTTAAAAACAAAAATATAACCAGAAATGCCAGAAAGTCAAACTGTATGGAAGTCCAACAACCAAGGAGTTAAAGAAGAAACATTCATTCAGACCAATAGGAGGGCCAGAGATGGGCAACCAGGGTGGAGAGGACACACCAAAAAGCAGGAGCTTGAGGACTGTGTGGTCCCATATCTGTATGTGGATAAACTGGGAGGAACAACTGGGGAGCCAGACAGACTGTACAGCCCAGGGTTCCAGCATGGAAAAAGAAAGCCTCAGAACCTCTGGCTGTAAAAATCTGTAGGGGTTGTGGTGATGGGAGAAACTCTGAGCATCACAGGAGACTGCATTGGACAGACACACCAGGCCCTAGAACATACACAAACCCACCCACCTAGGAATCACCACCAGAAGGGCCCAAAGTGCTTGTGGGTAGTGGGGGAAGTAACTGAAAGTCGGCCAAGAGCCAAGCAAGTGGCATTGTTCCCCTTCAGATCCCCCCCTCACATACAGCACCACAATGCATCAATGTGGGTTGCCCCACCCTGGTGAATACCTAAGGCTCCACCCCTTACTACATAACAGGCACTGAGATAAAAAAAAAAAATATGGTCCAAATGAAAGAACAGATCAAAGCTCCAGGAAAGAAATATAGCTAAGTGGTGAAGAGATAGCCAACCTATCAGATGCACAGTTCATAACACTGGTAATCAGGATGCTTACAGAATTGGTTGAGTATGGTCACAAAATAGAGGAAAAAGTGAAGGTCATGAAAAGTTAAATAAAGGAAAATATACAGGGAACCAACAGTGAAGGGAAGGAAACCAAGACTCAAATCAATGATTTGGACCAGAAGGAAGAAATAAACATTCAACCAGAACAGAATGTAAAAATAAGAACTCAAACAAACAAACAAACAAACAAACAAACAAAACCATGAGGAGAGACTTAGGAACCTCTGGGACAACTTTAAAAGTTCCACCACCCGAATCATAGAAGTACCAGAAGAAGAGGAAGAGCAAGAAATGGAGAACTTATTTGAAAAGATAATGAAGGAGGATTTCCCCAATCTGGGAAAGGAAATAGACTTCCGGGAAGTCCAGGAAGCTCAGAGAGTCCCAAAGAATTCGGACCCAAGGAAGCATACACAAAGGTACATCATAATTACATTAGCCAAGATTAAAGGTAAGGAGAGAATCTTAAAAGCAGCAAGGGAAAGGAGACAATAATCTACAAAAGAGTTCCCATAATACTATCAGCTGATTTCTCAAAAGAAACCTTGCAGGCAAGAAGGGGCTGGAAAGAAGTATTCAAAGTCATGAAATACAAGGACCTTCATCCATGATTACTCTATCCAGCAAAGCTATCATTTAGAATGGAGGGGGCAAATAAAGTGCTTCCCAGATAAGGTCAAGTTAAAGAAGTTTGTCATCACCAAATCTGTATTACATGAAATGTTAAAGGGACTTATCTAAGAAAAAGATGAGCAGTAAAATGACAACAAACTCATAACTATCAACAACTGAACTTATATAAAACAAAAACAAAAATGAACTAAGCAAACAAGTAGAACAGGAACAGAATCACAGAAATGAAGATCCCATGGAGGTTTATTAGTGGGGAGTTGGAGGAGTGAGAATGGGGGAAAAGGTACAGGGAATAAGAAGCATAAGTGATAGATACATAATAGATAGGGAAGGTTAAGAGTAGTATAGGAAATGGAAAGGCCAAATTACTTATATGTATGACCCATGGACATGAACTAAGGGGGAAGAATGCTGGTGGGAGGGGGGATGCAGGTGGAGGGGAATGAAGGGAAGAAAAAAATGCAACAACTGTAACAGCATAATCAATGAAATATATTTTTACAAAATTGTTAGCCTCAATATTATAGGGCTGCAGTCGGCATACATTTTTTATATAGCTATTTGTCCCTCACCACAAATGACCCTCCTTTTTCACTCTGATCACTTTCTTGTGATGTTAAACAATACAGTCACATGAGTTAGATATCTGGAACACATCCTTAACACTTCCTTTCTCCTTCAACACTCAGTAATTGACCCAGGTCCCATCAATTCTACCTTTAAAATGCATCCACTCATATATGAATGTTCGTAGAAGCATTATTCATGATAACAAAAATGTGGAAATAACTCAAAACCCATTGATGGTTAAATGGATAAACAAAATGGTATATCTGTACAATGGAATATTATTCAGTCATAAAATGAAATAAAGTACTAATATATGCCATAACATGGATTAACCTTGAAAACATTATGTTAAATGAAAGAAGTAAGACACAAAAGACTATGTATGTTTCCTCTTATATGAACAGCCAAAATAGGCAAAGTAGACTGGTAGAAAGTAGGTTACTGGTTGCCTAAGGGTGGAAGGTAGGAGTGACTCAGAAGAAATGGGAACTGAATGGTAATGAGTACAAGTGTTTGGGGGGGGATAATGAACATATTCTAAAACTGATTGTGGTAATGGTTGCACAATTCTGTGAATGTATTAAAAACTGTTGAATTGTATAATTTAAATAGGTGAATTGTAAGGTATGTGAATTGTATCTCAGTAAAGCCATTGTAAAACATTTATATTTCAGTTAAAATTATAGATGTTCTTTTCCATCTCCATTGCCACCATCTTAGTCCAAATTACCATCATCTATTATTAAACTACCACATAGCCTCTTAACTGGCCTCCCTCTTCCAGTCCTGCCTTCCTACAATACATTCTCCATATAAGAATCAGAGTGATCTTTTATTTATTTTTAAAAGATTGTATTTATTTATATTTAGAGAGAGGGGAAGGGAAGGAGAAAGAGAGAGAGAGAAACATCAATGTGTGGTTGCCTCTCACATGCCCCCTACTGGGGACCTGGCCTGCAACCAAGGCATGTGCCCTAGACTGGGAATTGAATTGGCAACCCTTTGGTTCTCAGGCCTGTACTAAATCCACTGAGCTACACCAACTAGGGCCAGAGTGATCTTTTAGAAGTTTAAATTAAATGTTAGTCTCCTGCTTAAAACTCCTCAAGAACTTCCAATTGAACTTAAGACTAAAAACCCATCCTCCTTAACATGGCCTGCAAAAAAAAAAAAATACAATATGGCCTCTGCCTACTTCTCCAACTTTTTGTTGTTACTCTTTTCCTTACTTTAAATACTCCAGAGGTGTTTAAGAAGGCCAAGTTCTTTCCCAATGTGGAATCTGAAATATGTCCCACGCAACTGTTTCCCATCCCTTCTTAGCCTGTACTTATCTTCCATGTTTCAGCCTAAATATGACTTCCTCAGAAAAGCTGATCATGACCTCCCAACACATACACACACAATTTAAGTCAGAACCCTCTTTCTTCAAATAACACCAATGATTTGTTTCTCTTTCACAGCACTTGTTTATGATTTGTACCTTTAAATTTGTATAATTTTTTTTTACTGTCAAATCTTCCCTGCTAGACTCTTAGCTTCATTAGGACAAGAATTGTATCTGTCTTATTCAAAGTGAAGGGATTAAGAAGTACAAATTGGTAGTTACAAAATAGTGAAGAGGATGTAAAGTACACAAAGGGAATATAGTCAAAATGTTCTAATAACTATGTGCAGTGTCAGATGGGTAGTAGATTTATCTGGGGGAACACTTTGTGAAGTATATAATTGTCTAACCACTATGATGTACACCTGCAACTAATACAAAATAATATTGAGTGTAAACTGTAATTGAAAAAATAAAATAAAATAAAACACAAAACACTGTGTGTACATCCAGGGCTTTTCACTTACTAGACATTCAATATCTGTTAAATGAGCAAATTTTTCATAAAGATCTTGTTCCAACTTGCTACCCTCATTTAGAAGGTTTGACCACTAATATTCCTATAAAGAGCAACCAGCAATGACATTAAAGATGGGATATTCTTTGTATCAAATGTTTTCTGCTTGATTTGAAAACACATTTCTTACCTGCTCATTTTTTTGTTTTTCCTGTAACTTAAGCTGCTCCAGCACAGAGTGTAAATGATTCTGAAAAGAAATTGTATAAATGATACATGCCAAGTCTCAAAAAAAAAAAAAAAAAGAGAGAAAAAAGGACCAAGAGAGACAAAGAGTGTGGCAAATAATTTGATAAGTAAGAAAACTCATTCATAACAGAAAAG
Organism: Carollia perspicillata; assembly: GCA_004027735.1. Classification (NCBI taxonomy): domain Eukaryota; kingdom Metazoa; phylum Chordata; class Mammalia; order Chiroptera; family Phyllostomidae; genus Carollia; species Carollia perspicillata. The sequence goes on from PVKM010000730.1 coordinate 66,314, forward strand.
CAATTTTTTTAAAGGATTTAGAATATAAAAACTGCATCCCCTAACTACAAGACCATCAATTTGATTTTATATAGCCTACACATTTTATCTTGTCCTAAAATAAATGGTTGGACAGCCTTAGTGTTACATTGTTCTACTTTAGCACAAATCCTTTGACTGTGGTGACCTATTTAAAAAGGTGGCCTGGAACTTGGTGTTCACTCCTTCATTTTCCTGCACTTGGGCAGAATATTTCTTCTTAACTAGTATTGCATGCTGCAACAATCATAATATACCATATATCTGTATCTTTCCAAGTGTGTCCACATCTATTATCTCACTAGGTTTTTATAAAGGATAACACTTTAAGTAAGTACAGTTGCATGTCATTTTGCTCTCTTTTGATGACTACAGCTCTACAGAAAATGAAACCTGGCAAGGAATTCTCCAGATGCTTTTGAATTTCTCTCACTATAGAAAGGAAAGCAAACATGGTGCAAACACACATTTTCCTTTTGTCAAAATTTGTATTAATAAAAGTAAATGTAGATATTTATTCTTGTTGAAGGATGCATCATAAAATTTAAAAACAAACTTAGTTAATTCTCTTTCACTGCATACATTTTGGTACAAACAGGGTTCAGTCTATGCCCTACCATTTTCTGTTGTCCTTGGCATGTTACTTAACATCTTTGAATTTCAATTACTTATCTACAAAATGGGAATAGTGACAGTACCTATATTTCAGAGATGTAAGGATGGAATGAGATGGTTTGTGTAAAATGCTAAGCTTTTTATGTGCCTTTCACATAGGAAATGCTCAATATTGGCAATTATCTCAAGTCTCCTGGCCCCTTCCCCAAAAATGCTTATACGAGATGATCAAAATTACTCAGATAAAAGTAAATGGGGCTATCTATTATTAGGGATTTTCAAAGAGTTTGTTTAGCTTCATGAGTGAACAAGAATACTGCTCAGAGGGGATGTGAGTGGAAACACAAGATGGGATTTTTAAAGTAAGATACCAAGATCTTATACCAACCAACAAGATTTACCTTGAGTGTCAGGTTTTCCACTTTCTTGATAAGATCTTTCTGTCTTTGTGCTCTGCACTGAATCTCCTGGAGCTTTTTCTCCATATAATGAATATGCTTCTGAATTTCCATGACTAACAGAGATAGACAGAAACTTTATATTTCTAAATACAGCTTAAATTAGTGGACTGAAATCCAAATCAACTAAAAGCCCACTACATATCTGAGCAATAACTTTTCAAATTTAGCCTTGCATATAATGTGTGTTTAGAGTCAATCTTTAGCATTACCATCCACTCTCACCCACCCTGTTGTTTTTTCTTCTAACTTACCTATTGAACTGGCTCCTTCCTTTGCCTCACACTGGCCAAATTCAATTAACTTGGCCTGTAGCTCCCTTTTCAGGTTCTCTTCATAATACTGTTCATCTTCTTCATTCTCATCATCATAGTAAAATTCCTCCTCCTCCTCATCATCAGTGTCCTCCTTGTCCTTATCATCATCACTGCTACTGCTAGAATCACTGAGCATCTCCCGAAGCATATGATATTCTATTGGTTTTAAGCAGGAAGAAGGTGAAACTACCTGAACCTCTTTAAATGACTCCCACTCCAGTTTTAATTATACTCCTTCCCCTCAAATTTACTGGGCAACCAATGAATTTTATAAGTAATTTTTCATGTAGGAAAACTATTCCCTTCAAAAAACAAGGATAGGAAATACAAAACACTGTAACATTCATTCATGTATTCAATGATCAAGATAGTTAAATAATCTAACCATCTTGGGCTCATAGGAATTTAGAATATGAGGGACTGATGGGAGATTACAACCCCAATCTAAAACCTACAAAGTACTGAGGGACCAATAAGAGGGAAGAAGGGCAAAGCCATCCTTTTCCTGTGATTATCCTGTAAGAATATGGAGAATGGTCTTATACTGGGTCAACACCTACCCTTTCTGAAGCTCTTATTTTTTGCCTTTATTAATGTACTTGATGAGCTATGATCCTGTTTATAGCCACTTGTTCCTGGGGATATCTCAAAGCTTGGAATGGAGCTTTTACTTTCTAGTTCCTTGGTTTCACCTTCAGCAATGACTTCCCATTCTGAAGGAAGGGGAAGTCAAGGAAAAAGGCAGAAAGAAAGGAGAAAACAATGTTGAAAGGGAAGAGGCTCTGCTGAAAGTGCTATTTATATTAATCCAACTTCAGGACTCTCTATCTAGATTCCTAGTATGGAGAAGTGCCTTATATTGAATTAAACAAGTAAATAAATATTTATTACATGAATTTGCTGTTCCTAGGTAGAAAATAACATATCATTTCCAAAAATGATATGTTCTATACATCAAAATCAGCACACAAATACCAGAAGTGAGGGCTTGTCAGCAAGCGCATATGGGATGAAATGTTTCACGGACATATTTAGTATAAAAGGATACGGACACTGACAGCTTCAGCATCAGAACACAGCAGTCTTTTCACTTCCTTTTCCACACCAGGAGAGTCAGTGTACTGGACCAGAGTAGGGGCAGGAGGAATACCAGTAATGTCATTTAACATTCTGTGTTTCCCATGAATGCCCTTTTCCTACACACAAATAAATTTAAATAATTAACCCTCTCTAAGATATCCATCTAAATTTGTACTTTAAGTAATACTATTTATGAAGAAATCTTGACCAGGAGCTACAGTTTTGTATGGTAAGCTTATTTTTTTCCCAAATTACTTGAGACATTTAATCTTTTCAGTCTGCAACTCTATGTAAAAGACTTCTATCAGGGGTGTGGCCCTTAAGCCTCAGTTATTGTTTTCTTTGACTCACATTGGCAAATAACTATAATTCCTTATGTGTTATTTGGAATTAATTTGATTTAAAGATCCAAACTCTTAGATTCCACTTCCACACATCTTTATTATTAGAGGTTTTCCTATTTTAAAAAAGGATCCTAGCTATATGTTCTCCCTTATATCCAGCTTTAGACAATTATCTCCACAGCAACTGATTTATCATGCCTCAAATAGAAATTAAAACTTTGAGAAGAAATAAACAATTGCAAACAACTTCTAGTAAAAGTGAATCCTGGCTTCTAAGAAACATTTTTTAAATAAATATCAGAGAAAAAAAGCAAATTAGAGTACACAGGGTCACTGAACATATTGTCAAATTGTATCATTTCCTCTACGAGTTATCAGACATTAAACAATGAATTCATTTTTTGGTGAATCAAATTCAGTGTACGTGTATGAGAGTAGGGGTTAGAAATGAGAAGAAAGGCTTGAAAGTAACCTCTATGATTTCTTTGATTTGTTCAAAATTAATGAGCTATGAAATAAAACATACTAGGGGGAAACAATAAAGTTATATTGTGACTGCTCTACCTCAGTAAAGCTGACCTCTTCAACTTGTTTGAAATCATCCCGCTATAAAATAAAACACAAACAATGAAGTTATAGTACAATTGTCATACTTCACTAAAGCTTAAAGAGTCCTAAAACTATTTTTAACTTAGGTTTACACTTAGTAGGCATTCAATGAATGCTTTTTACATATAGTATAAAAGCCAAGGCAACCATGTTCATAGATCGAAAGCTTAGTAAAGTTGTCAATTCTCTCCAAATTAGTCTGTAAGTTTGATACTATTCCTACCAAAATTCCAACAAGGCTTTTCTATAGACATAGACAAACTTATTCTCAAATTTATATGGAAAGTTAGAGACTCTAGGAAGGTTAAAGCAATATTTACAAAGGAAAATAAATTGATAACAGCCTTTTTTTAAAAGTTTAATCTTTATTGTATTTTCCATTACCATTTAATACCCTTATAACACCTCCCCGCCTTATATCACCACACTGTTGTCCATGTCTGTGAGTCCTTTTTCCTTTTTGTTTATTTCCTCCACTCCCTAGTTACCCCCACTAGCTGTCATCTGCTCTCCATCTATAAGTTGGTAACAGTCTTCTTGATTTTGTGACATTATATAGCTACATTGTGATATCAGTGGAGAGATCAACACATAAATTAATGGAACAGAACAGGGAACCCAGAAAGAGACTCACATAAATATATCCAACCAATTTTTGACAAAAGTACAAAAGAAATGCAATGCAGGAAGGACAGCTTTTTAAACAAATGGTGCTGGAGCAACTCAACATGTAAAGGCAAAACAAACAAACAAACAAACAAAAAACCCAAACCCCAAAAACCTTGAACTAAACATTGCACATTTTACAAAAATTAACTAAAAAATGAATTGTGCACTTAATTGTAAAATTCACACGTTTTAGAAAAAAGATATAGGAGAAAATCTTTAGGATCTAGGCTGGGCAAAGAATTATTTGACTTGACACAAAAAGAACAATCCTTAACAAGAAAAATCAGTAAATTGGATTTCATGAAACAAGACCTTTTGTTCTTTGAAAGACCCTGTGAAGAAGATGAAAAGACCAGCTACAGACTGGGAGAAAATATTTGTAAACCAGGTATTTGACAAAAAATAATATTTAGAACATAAAAAGAACTCTCAAAACTGAACAATTAAAAAAAATCTATTTAGAAAATGTGGCAAAAGGCATAATAGACACGTCACCAAAGTGGATATACAGATGGCAAATACACTCAAAAACATATGAGGATATGTTCAACATCATTAGCCATCAGGGAAATGCAGATTAATACCACAGTGAGATCACTACACATCTATCACAATGGCTAAAATAAAAAATAGTGACAATACCTAATACTGGTGAAGATAGAGAAGTTAGATAACACATACATTGTTGGTGGGAATGTAATATGGTTCAGCCACTCTAGAAAGCAGTCTAGCAGTTTCATATAAAATTAAACATGCAACTATCATATGAATCAGCAATCACACTTTTGGTCATTTATCCTTAAAAAAATGAACACTTGTGTTCACACCAAAACCTGCTCGCAGTTTTATTTATAATAGTCAAAAACCGGAAACAACCCAGATGTCTTTCAATGGGTGAACAGTTAAACAAGTTGTGGTACATTCATACCATGGAATTAATAATAAAAAGGAATGAACTATTCATACATGCAACAACTTGCACAGTTATTAAGGATAGGTTCCCATTTATATGACATTCTCAAAATGACAAAATTATAGAGATAGAGAATGTGTTAGTGATTGCCAGAGGTTACAGACTGACTGGGGGTGTAGGGTAGATGGGAGGTGTGTGGCTATAAAAGGGCAAGATGAGGGATCCTTTCGGTAACAGAACTGTTTAGTATCTGGACTATGTAGGTAGATACCTGAACATACTCATAGGATAAAACTGCATAAAACTAAACATACTCACAGGTAATACAAGTAAACTAAATATACTCAAAGGAATACAAGTAAAACTAAAGCGATCTGAATAAGGTAGGTGAATTTTAATATTGTCGATTTCCTTTTTGTAATATTGTACTATAATTTTGCAAAAAGTTATATTGGGGAAAACTAGGTAAAGAATACGTGGTATATCCATTCTATTTCTTACAACTGCATGTGACTACAATTATTTCAAAATAAAATTTTTTAATTAAAAAATAAAGCCAAACCACAGTATTCGTATAGCTTGCCCAAGGTTCTAAATGTCCGAGGTAAGGTTAGGAATGTAACCACAATTCCCAATTCTCAGGTTCTAGATGGGTTCACTTTAAAACTAAATATTGCAATTAAAAACTAAAAACATTATCAGAAGTTTCAGATTCAAGACATAAACAGGTCCCTAAAGAAGTAGTCTATAACCTCAAGGATCAGGGTGGTTTTTGTTTACTATATATTCCCAATTGCTAGCACACAGTGCCTAACATTTAGCTCACACTCAATAAATGTTTACTGAACATATAAATGAATGAACAGATTAATCCCCAACTGACTGTCTCTTTTTTCTCTACTCACAACACTTTTTCAATCCACCCAGTAGACACATAAATAGCATGCAACTAACCTTTTTTGTGGTTTTGCGGAACCTTTTCTTTCTGACATTCTTAAGTGGTGGAGTAACTGAAATAAATGTAACATGGTGAAATATATATAATACTGATGGCAGTCACATATCTATCTGAATTTGATAAGGGGAATGTTCATGTTATATATTACTGTCTCAGAACATGACTCATTCCTTTAAGAATATCTAGATGCCTAATGAACCAAACACATAAGTGTGGTAAATTGGTCTTTGGCTCACAAGTATTAGGATTCAGCAGATAAATGTAGTCAGCCAGAATGAGAGAAAGGGCTGGTGACTTACTGCCATGCTTCCAGGCATATTTCTTCTGTCTCGCCTTTTCATTTTTCTTGATTCCTTTAAGATCAGTAGAGGTAACTGGTTCTTCAGGAGAAGAGTGGAGATCACCATCAGCAGTGCACACAAGCATCTACATTTTATAAAGACAAAGAAGTTGACTATAGCCACAAATCTTAAGTTAGTAAAGAATCATGATCGTTCTTGCCACCAGATGCCCTGAAGCATAGAAGCAATAACAATGTTATGTGGCATTTCCAGAAAACCAAGTATTACACACATTCATATTTATTTTCTCTGTGTCTTGGCAGCACTGTATATGGACTCTGAGTAGGTTTTTTTTTTTTAGCTTGAGTGTTTATCACTGCAGAAAGAAATATGTTGAAAACAGAGATATCCTAGCATTTTGCCTTAGAAAAGAAACACAAAATCAAGAGTAAAGATAATGAATAAGAACCAGTGTAAATTTCCACAGTTAAAAGCATACGGCAGAAAGGGCAGAAGAAAATCCCAGATGCTCTTATTTTTCCAATAATGAGTCACTATAAATGGCAAACAGGAGGCTCTAAAAGCTGTATGGATAAAATAAAATAGTGAAAAGTTCTGGATCAAACACCAAACCAGAACATGCCATTGTATTCTTGTGCAATTGAGCTGAAAATTGGAAATGACAAGCAGTTATTCACCAAGTGGAAAGGAGCATTGAAAGAAAGAGAAAAGCAGGGAGAAGGGGATTTCTGGAAGGATGTGAGAGCTAGGAGATTAAGAAAAATGTCCATACCTGGGAAATATCTGCTGTTTTATAAAAGATTTTGTTGTCAAAAGTTTTCAGGCTTCCGATAGTGCAAGGCAAGTCAACCATCTTAGCAGTTAGTGAGACATCTTTCACCTCAACAGTTGCATGATGTCCATCAGCTGAAGAGACATAGGAAAGATTAAAGCTAACATTGTCCCAATGTAGTATTAAACCTCCTAGGGTTTGAATAATGAAGATTCTTGGAGGACAGACAAATCTTTCAGTGAAATCTACTATTTCTCATAATGCTAGAATTATACATGCAATTAGTAACTCTCCAGAGAAAAGAAGGCAGAGTATATGGAGTGCTTGTTTTCTCTCAGTTTATGCCACCTGATCAAAAGTAGTGAATTTTCTTCATAATGATTGTGAACTAAATGTAGATAAAGTAGTAAATGTTTCATTCTCATCCTGAAAGGCAAACTCCATTTATTCAAACCCATTCTTTTTAACAGCATAAGAAGCCATGTCATTATGCATGAGTGTTTTCAAAGAGTCGGGTGAGGGAAGAGTTGATCCTAGAAATGGTACTAATAAGTCTCAAGTTATAACCTCTAGTTAGCTTCAAAAAGATAAAATTCTATACAACTGCCACATATATATCTAGTATACATATTATATATAATACATATTATATAATGTATTATATATAATGTATATATAATATACTAAACATATATGTATTTTATAATGTGTAATACATATATGTATTATATAATATGTATATTAGATATATATGTGTGTATATACACATACACACATACATCACATACTGACAACTGATTCCTGTCCAGATGTCTCTAACATGAATATTTTTTAAGGATTCAAGTGTAATTAATCTTCTAACAGTAAGTGAAAAAAAAGATGCAGAAACATGTATAACAATCCTTTTTGTATAAATTAACTTTAAAATCATAGATTATTTAAATGTTGGTATGCATAAAAGTTTTGTCTGTAATGAATCACAAGGAAAAAGGGCTAATATTAGTTATCTTTAGCTTTGATTTTGATGCACTATGACGGAGAGCTTCACTCCTCCTTTTGAACTCTTCTGTCTTATTTGAATTTTCTAGCCCAAAACTGGTATTGTCCTTCTAAAAAAAATGTCAATAGGGTTTCTAGAGTGTTGGGCTGATGGACCATTTTTTATTTCCTTCTTTATTTATTCTTTAAAGATTATTTATTTATTTATTTTTAGACAGAGGGGAATGGAGGGAGAAAGAGAGGGAGAGAAACATCAATGTGTGGCTACCTCTTCTATGCCCCCCATCAGGAACCTGGCCTGCAAGCCAGGCATGTGCCCTAGACTGGGAATTGAACTGGTGACCCCTTCATTTGCAGGCCAGCACTCCACCCCTGAGCCACACCAGCTAGGGCTATTTCCTTCTTTATGTGCTTCTCTGTATTTATTTTATTTTTAGAAAAAAGTTTTATGGAATAAATACAGGCATTATCATGTAAAATTATCTGGACAAAGGACATTCTATAATAGAAAACCGTCTGCAGCTTTCAATGTGCAGTGGTTGATTCAGCTAGAATTGAAATTAAAGTGACAACCACAGTTTAAATGCACATATACACAAATTTGCAGTTGGCACAGGTTCTACTTTTCTGTTTTAGAAAACCTAATAAACATTATTGAAAAGAGAGAAAGGTATGTCACCTTTGTAAACAAAGAATGGCACTTTCATTTGTCATAGGGAAATCATAAAGTTTTATGTGTAGGAGACAATCAACAATATGCAAAGCCCACAGTTGATCCCCAAGTTCTTCCTTATACACACTGATAATTAACTCAAGTTGCATAGTACTTATTTCCTTTCCTCTTAAAAGAAGAGATAAGCCCTGGCTGGCATAGCTCAGTGGATTGAGCACGGGCCTGTAAAGCAAAGGGTCGCTGGTTCAATTCCCAGTCAGGGCACATGCCTGGGTTGCAGGCCGGGTCCCCGGTAGGGGACACATGAGAGGCAACCACACATTGATGTTTCTCTCTTACTCTTTCTCCTCCCCATCCCCTCTCTCTAAAAATAAATAAATAAAATATTTTTAAAAAAAGGAGAGATAAGAGTGACTTAAGCCTCTCTTAGAGTCCATCAAGAGAGAGACCACATTCTAGTTTTTGTGACATTCTTAGTATGGAGTAGAGCACCTGGCACAGAGAAATCCCTTAATAAATTACTGCTCAGTGTATGGTGAATGAATATTAACTACTTACAAGATAAGTCAATTTTTAGTTTATCCTTCATGGCGACACTTTCAGAGTGTATCATTTCCCTGACAGTAGCAGCATGTTCCTAAAAAGGAGGTAAATTGATAAATCAGAAAATGAATTGACTACTCGGCAGATAAAAGAACAGGTATGTCACAGTCCTCCTGAAATTAAACATCAAACCTCCCAAACATCAAGAACAATGCCATGTACCATGAGATTCCATGCATTGTGCAAGTCAAGTTAGGATGAGGCTGACTCTAATCTCATTGTTGTCTTTCAGTAGCTACTGTTAATGCCTTCTCCCAGCTCTATATTCCTGCCTCTCACTGCTGCCCTTCAGTTGTAGTTACTAAGGAAAGGCTTAGCTGCAGTTTACTGAGCACATTAATTAACCATATTTGGGGAAATAGTTTTCTGAAACCCATCCTTAATATAGGTTTTTTAGAGTAAATACTACTTGAATACAGTTCTCAATGGGCAGGGGTGGGGGTGGGGAAGAACCTAACACAATGTGGAGAGGAGCTTCAACAGCCTTGCATGGTTATAAATTTGCAAGACACAGTGCTGGTCCTTATCACTGGTCCTTCTGAGGTGACAAAGGATTTTAGATTTTAGAAGAGTCTTAACTTGGCTGTCCAAAGAACAGTCTGTTAGTATCTGTGGTAAGTTACCAAATCCATCATTGTTACAGCTGTTTGCCAGGAAATCAACCCACATGATAGGTAGCATATATAGGACAAAAGAAATGCTTCTAAAAGAGTACACACTAGGATGGGGCTGCTTAATAGAACATGATTCTTGGGAAACAAATGTTCTCAGTTTTTATAGCCTACCTTAAATAGAAATGCTACAGATTCCAAGCAGAGCTAATATATATGCACTGAAGATATTTTCTCTGAGATACAAAGGTTTCTTACCGGAGGCAGACGCAATATAAACTGGTTCTCAATTTCATAAGGAGATTCATGCTGGCTTTTACTCATCTCTTGTTTTTGAGTTCATGAAAATAAAAACAAAACCAACAGAAAGTCATCAAAACCTCCTCTTGCTCCCCCTGCTGATTCCTTCTGGTAGTACTGGTTAAGTTTTACTAGATTTCTGTTCACAATCTTCACTGGAATGGTGTGTGTGTGCAGTTCTGAAATACCTTATTTGAAATAACTTTATTATTTCTAAAAGAGGCTTTATCTCCCCTACAATATGTGAAGATTTTCAAAAATTAATACAAATAGTAAGATAACAAAGTCAAAGCTGGCATGAAGCATGATTTAGTGTTTTTAATGATATTCTTAGACTCTTAAGTAAAGCACTACAATTTCATCAACATCCTGGGAGAAACTGAAATAACCTACATACCTCTGCATAGATAATGCCAACCAAAGTCCAATATCAAACCCAAAACAGCTGGAAGAAATGTTTTATGATGATTAAAAGAAAACAAGAACTTAATTTTCAATATTTCATTCACCTTAATGGATTGGTAGGAATTAAATAAGATCATGGGAGAGTGGGCAGTATTTTATGACTCCAGAGACAGCATAAATAGTTCATAGCTACTTTCAGAAAAGTCCAGTTCTTATGATTAAGCTCTGCATAGGAATACACCTAACTTCATGGAATAAACACATTCCTGAAGGGTGATATGAAAGAAGGTAAACTCCAACCTATTGATTACTAACATTTAGTGTGTGCATTCTATATGTAAGAACTACATTGTGCATGTTAGGTCTATTATTTCTTTCAAGCTGGACAACCTGCACTTATTTTAAATACTTCTAAAAACTTCTAAAGAAATCCTAAAATGGATCGCTTTATATATTAAAAAAGACATCTTATGTAAAGTGAATAACCCTCTCCAAGTTAATGTTTGTGTTTCATCTTATTTTCCATGTATTTGGGATATATCCGAAGTGATTTATATTTTGGGTTTTGGTGCCCACATTTCTGAGGAAATTTTTCTCAAAAGTGGAAAGAAAGCAATATACACATATGAAACTTGACAAAGTTTTCTTAGGTTCCAAGGACATTATACTATACACCAAGTTATAAAATGTTATACATATACCTCACATTAAATTAATTTATATCTCATACTATTCTGTAAACCACTAACTGGGGTCTGAGTTTTGAACTTGAATATCACTTTAAAACACTGGAACCTTTCTTTAAAAATATGTACAAGTTAGTCTGAGACCCTATTATGGTGAAATCACTCACCAGTTACAATTTCAGTCCTTTAGTGTGACTTCGGAAACTACCAGAAAGGCATAGAAAGCATAAGAGAGGCCAGCAGTGGAAAGGCAGACAGCCAGGATGAGAGAGAAAAAAAGATAGAGAGGTACTGATTATTTATGATAATCATTTTTCTTCCTGCTTCATACAGTTATATACACAGTGTAAACATAAGGGGGAAGTTAATTAAAATAAAGCAAATAAAATTAAAAAATCTTGGGGTTGAGAAGATTTCATTACAGCACAAAAAGTATCCAACACTTAAGATTGGGAGCCGAAATACAGATACTTGAAGAACTAGCTGCTAAGCAAGATTTTATCAAATCAATAGTAACATTTAGATCTCTCAGCAGAATTAAGACTAGGACATTTTGTTCATTTCAATTCCTTTCTCTCAACTCCTGATTTATGAAAGAAAGAATGTAAAAACGAAAACTTTCAGATAAGGTTGACAACCCTGGTTGAAATTTTTAATGTTTTTCAAAGTTTGTTACCTTCATTTGTCCAATGAACTGGTTGTATAGTATTTAAGAAAAGACAACCACTTCTTTCTAGCAAGCACTGTTTGATGCATAACTGCTTTAATGGGACGTCTCTCCACCATCTACTTTCCAGATCCACCTCGCATCAGTGGAATTAGATTTGGAATTAGAATTATAGCGAGGTGAAAGGTGACTGACAACATGCTCCAAGCAGCACAAGTCAGCATCAGCCAAAAATTGGCATTTTCTCATGCTCACAGCCGCTAGTTGCAGTGTGGAGGCAACGACCCCTCCATCCTTATCCCTGGGGCACTAAGCTTCCAAGGCTCCTAGACTTTGAACGAATTTCCCTGGAAAATCAAGAGGTCCTAGCCTTTGAGCTTCGCGGTCCAAGCTGCCAAGAGAGGGAAGGACTGTGCGCTGAGGTAAGGCGCTGACCCACCTCAGGACCCTCTGCCTGGCGGACTCACCAGCTTCTCCGCTGACTCGCGCAGGCACCCGTACCGCTGCGCGGGAGGAACCCGCCTCTCTGCCCCTCTGGCTCCGAAGGGGGCGTGAGTGGGCTTCTGGGTGGTAAGCCATGTAGACTGACGGCGAGCAGCGGACTGTTCAGCGGCAGGTAACAGCCAAGCTCACAGTCCCTCCCCGCCACGCCACGCCTCCGGGACCGCCTGGACCAACTGACAGGCGGTGGCCTCGAGGCGAGGCCAGGTTGCCGCGTGCCTGGGGGGTGGGCACGGCAGGCGTGAGGGTGGAGTTGGCGGTCGGGGTGGAGGAAAGACTCCAGGGACGCTGAGTGGAGCGGGAATGCGGCAGCTCCGAGTATCTCACGGAACGAGGCTTTAGAGCTAATTCTCTTCACACAGGGGTGACCTGAGTGGCCACAGTACTTACCAGTGCATAGCACTGGTAAAAAGGGATACTGTGCACTGGTAAAAGTGGTGGCACATTTGGTTGCTCCTCGCCTACTGACAAATACGCCACCCCTCAAACCTATTAAATAACTGGAATCAGTGCCCAAGCTACTGTAACATATTATCCACCCTCTTTCTTCCACCGAGTCATTATTTTACATCTTTTGAACAGGGCCTTACTTCTCCTAAATGGGATCCCACAGTTAAAATAAACTTCTCTTGTTTATTTTATCCGTAATTTGTAGGGGGAAAACTGTAGAGCCACTTACCCATCCCTTCCATTAAGTTTCCCGGAGAAGTGCTGGCATCTGCTTGGGCACCATGGCCGGCAGGAGTTGAGGTGCTTCGGTCACCCACTGTTTGAGTGTTGGAGTCATCAGAACTTTCACCTTCAGAGTCCACAAGATTTTGGGGATCCTGGGAACTCATAATTAATGATTTTGAAGTTGTTGGTATTGAGTCACTTTCCGACATATAGGATGTCCCCCAGGATCTACCTACTTGAGGTACCAAAATGGCTCCCCATTCAGTCACGTGACCTTAAAGGGTCCAGTACTTTCATAAAATGATGTCAAAGGTATCCTCCTTAAAGACATAGGGATAAGATTAGTGTGCCTGTTAGAGATTACAGCCACAAAGTTGCTACTGCTGAACAGTTATCTAAACTTAATTATAAGGAATAATTTTTTTGGAAGACAAAAGATTGTATAATCATTTATTCTGGATAAGTGATACTTTTTCATTCAATGAAGCTGAATTACCAGAGCTTCAGACCTAGACAATATTGTTTGGGTCCCTTTTAGAATCCATCCACTTTGGTGTTACATCATGGGGCTACTACATCAAGGGTTATAATGCAAAATAGACCAGTAAAATTTGGCTTTCATTTACTGTATACTTGTGAAGGCATTTATTACATGAAAATTATTTTTAATAGTAACTCAAAGAAAAGTTATACTTTTGGTAACTGGAATAGTTGAGTAATTGTGTGTTTTGAATCATATGGACAATGTGGATTGAGTAATTAACTTTCCTTATGATGGCTACTAGGATGCTCAGAACCCATTTGCCAATCCACCTCTAAAAACTGCTAACCTATGTTGATATTTCTTTTATCTTAAATAACCAGTCTTTCCCAATTTCCTAATTATTTTTATTTTGTGTAGTAAGTAATGCTGAAAGTTGCTTCAAAACCCTTTATTTTCTGAAACCTTTAAAAAGAGAATTAGATGTAAATATTTATATAACTTTTAAATACGATTCTTACAGAAGTATCGCAGGGAGCACCCCTGTGGGTGGAGGAGAGGAACATAGTGACCTCACTTATAAATTCAATCACCTAAAAGATGTTAATTGAGAATCTAATATTCCAGGCTTGATTTGAATTACTTATTAAATTTTTAAAATATGGTAAGGATTTCATGAAAGGAGGTGAAACTTAAGATATAGGCATACGCAAATGTAATTTTTCTTTGTTACCAGATTTCCAGCACCTTCTTAAGAAAGAAGGGAATAGCCCTGGCTGGTGTGGCTCAGTGGATATATTAAATGAAATATATTAAATGAAACAAAACAAACAAAAAAAAACATAATAACATTTTCCTTCAGTCTGTGGATTGTTTCATATTGTTAATAGTATCGTTTAATGCACACAATCTTTCATTTAAAAAAAGATTTTATTTATTTGTTTGTTGAGAGGGGAAGGGAGGGAGAAAAAGGGGGGGAACATCAATGTGTGGTTGCCTCTTGTGTGCCCCCTACTGGGGACCTGGCCTGCAACCCAGGCATGTGCCATAGACTTGGAATCCAACCAATGATGCTTTGGTTCACAGGCTGGCACTCAATCCACTGAGCCACCTCAGCCAGGGCACAACATCTTACTTTTGATGGCACCCAATTTATCTCTTTTTCTTTTGTTACCTGTAACTTTGATGTCATATGCAAGAAATTACTGCCAAAACCAATGCCATGAAGATTCCCCCTGTTTTTTTTCTAATAGTTTTATAATTTTAGGTCTTATATTTAGGTCTTGGATCCATTTTGAGTCATTTTTTTAAAATATGGTGTAAGGTAATGGACCAACTTCATTCTTTTGCATGTGGATATCCTATTCCGTTTTCCCAAAACCAGTTGTTGAAGAGCTTTCCCTTTCCCATGTTGAATAGTCTTGCCATCTTTGTGAAAGATCAATTAATCATTTATGCAAGGGTTTATTTCAGGAATCTTGATTTCATTGGTCTATATGTCTGTCCTTATGTTAATACCACACTATTTTGATTACCATATAGCTGTGTGGTGAATTTTAAAATAAAACAGTGCAAGTCCTCCAACTTTGTTCTTCTTTTCAGGATTCTTCTGGCTGTTTAGGGGTTCCACATAAATTTTAGGATGTATTTTTCTATTTCTGAAAAATAGCCATTGGAGGTTTGATAGAGATTGTACTGAAATTGTTGATCACTTTGGGTAGTACTTCCATCTTAACAATATTAAGTGTTCCAGTCCATGAACACAAGACTTTTTTTGTTTATTTATGTCATCTTTAGTATTTTCATCAATGTTTATAGCTTTCAATGTATAAGGCTTTTGCTTCCTTGGTTAAATTTATTCATAAGTATTTTGTTCTTTTTGATGCTATTTATAAATGGAATTGTTTTCTTAATTTTTTCATTTTGTTCATTGTTTGTGTGTAGAAATGCAGCTGATTTTTGTGTGTTGATTTTATATCCTAAAGCATTGCTGAATTTGTTTATTAGCTCAATAGTTTTTTGTGTTAATCTTTAGAGTCCTTTACATGTAAGATCATGTCATATGTGAACATAAATAAGTTTACTTTTTCCTTTCCAATCTGCATGCCTTTTTCCTTACCTCACTGCTCTAGCTAGAATTTCCAATACCATGTGCAATAGAAGTGGTGAAGGTAGACATCCTTGTCTTGCTCCTGGTCTTAGAGGGAAAGTTTCCAAGCTATTACCATTGAGTATGATGATAGCCATGGGTTTTTCATATGTGGACTTGATCATATTGAAGTTTTCTTGTATTCTCAGTTTGTAGAATTTTTTTTTATTATAAAAAGGTGTTGAAATTTGTCAAATGGCTTTTCCATATTGCTTGAGATGCTATGTGTTTTTCCCCTTTATTCTATTAACATAAGGAATTGCATCTTGCATTACAGAAATAAATCCCTCTTGGTTATGGTAGATAATGTTTTTAATATTTTTCTGAATTCTGTTTGCTAGTATTTTTTGAAGATTTTTACATCAATATTCAAATGGGTATCAGTCTGTAATTTCTTATTCTTACACTTTTTTTGTCTGGCTTTGGTATCAGGATAACTCTGGCTTCATAGATTCAATTAGGAATTATTCTCTCCTTATAAAATTTAAAAGAGTTTGAGAAACATTGGAGTTAATTATTTAAATGCTTGCTAGAATATATCAGTTAGGCTATCTGCTTCAGAACTTTTCTTTTTGGGGAGGTTTTGGATACTGATTTAATCTCCTTATTAGTTAAAGTCCTGTTGAGATTTTTGGTAGTTTTGTGTTGTTAGGAATTTTTTCATTTCATCAGGGTTGTCCAATTTGCTCATATACAATTGTTAATAGTATTTTCTAATAATCATTTTTTGCTCCTGTAAAATTGACAGTAATTTTACTGGCTCTCTTTTCTGACCTTATCAATTTGTCATTTCTCTCTTTGTCTTTGTCTTATGAAGGCTTCTCAATTTTGTTGATATTTTCAATAAACCAACTTTTGGTTTCATTAATTTCTATATTGTTTTTATATTCTCTATTTTATTTATTTTCACTCAGCTTCTTATAGTTTATTTTTCACTATAGTTGACATGATATTATATTAGTTTCAAGTGTATGACATAGTAATTATATATTTATCTACCTTAGGAGGCGATGACCACAATAAGTCTCATAACCATCTGACATCATACTTAATTATTACAATATTATTTACTATATCCCCTAGGCTATTGTACATCTCTGTGGCACTCTAATCATCATTATTTCCTTCATCATATTAGCCTTGTGTTCTTATTTTAGTTCTTCAAGGTATAAAGTAAGGTTGTGGATTTGAGATAGTTCTTATTTTTGAATGTGTATACGGCTATAAATTTTTCATTTAGCACTGCTTCTGTTGCATCCCATAAGTTTTGTTTCATTTTCAATGGTCTCAAGTTATATTCTAATTTCCCTTTGTGATTTACTGTTTTACCCAATGATTATTTATTCTATCAATATCTCTGCATTTTGATTGGAGACTTTGATACATTTAAATATAAAGTAATTACTAATAAGGAGGGACTTCTGCCATTTTGCCATTTGTTTTCTGTATGCCTTATAGTTTTTGGTCCCTCATTTCTTCCATCAAAACCTTCCTTTGTGTTTAGTTGATTTTGTAATCCTCACCCAAGGATATATTCACTGACTTTTAGAGACAGAAGAAGGGAAAGGGGAGAGGGGAGAGGGGAGAGAGAGAAAGCATCGACATGGGAGAGAAACATTGATCAATGGCCTATTGCACATGCCCTGATTGAGGATTGAATTCACAACCTATGTATGTGCCCTGACTAGGAATCGATTCTACAACTTTTTGGTATATGGGATGACATTCCAAACAACTAAGCCACCCAACCAGTTCTAGTTGATTCTTTCATAGTAACATGTTTTTGTTTCTTTTCATTTCCTTTTGTGTATATTCAATAGATATTTTCTTTGTCATTTCCATGGAGAAGACATATAACATCCTAAAGTTATAGCAATGTAATGAATTGATGCCAGCTTAAGTTGCATATAAACACTCAACTCTCATGTTGCTCTAGCTCCCCCTTTATGTTATTAATGCCACAAATTACATCATTACACATTGTATGTCCAATGACATAGATTTATAATTATTTTATGTTTTTGTTTTAAATACTGTAGAATACAAAAGGAGTTACATGCTAAAAGTACAATAATATTGGATTTTAGATTTATGTTTGTAGTAAACTTTGTCATTGTTCATTATTTCATTATAAAGTTTTGAGTTAGTGTCTAGTATCCTTTCATTTCAGCCCAAAGAATTCCCTCTAGCATTTCATGTAGGGAAGATCTACTAGTAACAAACTCCCTCAGTTTTTGTTTTTCTGAAAATGTCTAAATATCCACTTTAGTTTTGAAGGATGGCTTGACCAGGTATAGAATTCTTGTTTGACATTTTTTCTTTCAACATTTTGAGTATGTAATCCCATTACCTTCTGTCTTCTATGGTTTATGGTGACAAATAGCCTGTCAATCTTATTGAGGCTCTCATGTACATCTACCACTTCTTTCTTGATGCTTTCAAAATTCTCTGTTTGTACTTTAACCACTGAACTATAATGTGTCTGAGTATGGACCTCTTGTGTTTATCTGGCTTGGGGTTTGTTGAGCTTCTTGGTGTGTATATTCAGCTTGTTTATCAAATTTGGGGAGATATCAGCGACTATTTCTTTAAATATTCTTTATTCCTCTCTCTCTGTCTCTCCTCTCTCTCAGAATACCATTATGTGTATGTTAGTACTCTTTTTTTCCCCTTATCTGAGGTCATTTTTTCATTGTTTTAAAATGAAAGAGAAATAAGGCATGTAGACAGAGAGAGAAATATCAATTGGTTGCCTCACATATACACCCTGACCAGGGACTGAACCCACAACCTAGGTATGTGCTTTGACTTGAAATGGAATGCACAACTTTTTAGTGTATGGAACAATGCTCCAACCAACTGAGCCTCACTGACCAGGGCTGTTAGTATTCTTGAGAGTGTTTCAAAACTCTGTTAGACTCTATTAACTTTTCCTCATTATTTTTACTTCCTGCTTCTCAGACTGGATAATCTGGATTGATTGACCTCCAATATGTTTCTTCTGCTTGCTTAAATCTTACTCAAACTGTGTCCTATCACGTAATTTTAATTTCACTTACTATACTTTTCAACTCCAGAATTTCTGTTTGGTTCATTTTTATAATTTCTATCTTTATATGGGTATTCTCTATTTGGCGTGACATTGTTTTCCTGGTTTCCTTCAGTTCTTTGGGCATATTTAAGACAGTTGGTTTAAATTGTACAGTAAATCTAATGTTTCAGTTTCTTCAGGGACAGTTAATATTAATTCTTTTTCACCTGTGAATGAGCCATACATTTTTCTTCTTTTACACTCCTTATAATTTTTGTTTAAAACTGGATATTTAGATTATTATAATGTGATATTTCTTGATATATCACTCTCCTCCCTCCCCAGGATTTGTTTTTGTTTCCTGTTGTTGGTTGTTATTTGTTTGTTTAATGACTTTTCTAAACTATTTTGTAAAGTCTCTATTCTGTAATGTTGCCAGTGAAGTTTGTATTCCATTAGCTTAGTAATCAACTAAGATTTTGACAGAATTTTCATAAATGCCTGGAGCAAAGAAATGAAAAGGAAAACAATAGTCTCCTAATTTGGCATATTGCTTCTGTGTTGGAAGATTCCTTTAATGCTTAGCCAAACCATTTACAGCTCTGCCTTAGCCTTCAGTAATGGGTTGCATGAATCCTGAAAGTTAGCGAGAAATGAAATCTTAGGTCTTCTCAGACATTTTCTGATCACATGTCCAGCTCTCTACATGCACATGACTTTCTCAACCCCCAAGTATATCTGAGAGCTGTTAAAAGTTCATATTCCCCCACATCTTTCCCATCTTTTTCTTTCCTAGGTTTTTCAGTCTATCTATTGCTTATCCTGATTGTCATGCTTTTTCCCAGGGTGCACCAGTCAAAACTTTTGCCTTAAATGCTTTTGGCAAAAGCCACCCAGTGAGCCTTGAGAATGCTCTGAGTCAGGTGAAATAAAGGCAGGCCCTTACACCAGTCCTTGAGGTAGTCACTAGTTGGGTTGAAACATACAATCACAATCTTTGGGAATAAGGTCATTATTACTTCTTCTGCCAGTATCAGTCTGTACCAAGAATGCAGGATGTCATCTTCATGGCTGCTGCTGACCAGAGAATTGGGGAGTTGGTTGGCAGGTGATTTAAAATACCACAGCATTTTTTTTTTATTGCAATGTAGCTGTTTCTTTCTTCATTAAGCTTTCCCTGGTTGTCGTAAGTTTATTTTTACTACATTCCAGAGTTCTACATGAGTTAACAGTTTTGCCAGCTTATTACTTGTTTTAGTGGTGAGACATAACCTTTGATTTACATACTCTGCCATTATTGGTGATGTCCCTCAACAAATATAGTTGCTGTAAACTTTTGTGTTTACAGAGTTCTTTAAAGTTGATTTTGACTTGGCCAGGTTATCTGCTGCTTTTGCAAAGGGGAAAAACTTTTGGAGTTTCCTACTCTGCTGTTTTCACTGATATCACACAAAAACAGGAATTTTAAAATCTGGGCAAATAGTTCATCTTAGTATTTTATCCAACCAGAGAATCATTACTGGAAGGAGATAATGTCTGACCACTGTGACTTCTAAATTGGCCCACTCTAGGCTCTCAGCTACAGCATTTTCATTGGAGGAAGCTTTATTTTAAAGAAGATAGACCTTATTAAAATGAACTGAAACAGTTCTATTAGAGCAATCTCTACATGTTTTAAACGTTCATTTTTAAGATTTTCTTTTCTTCCTCACTTTGCATCAGCACATTTTTTCTGTGTACTTTTCTGTATATTCTCTTTTTTGTTATTAATGTGTTAATTTTATATTAAAAAATCAAACCTTTTCTAAAACAAGTAAAAATAAAAGTGAGAGGAAAAAGATCCAAGTTCCTTAGTGAAGCTCATAAAGAACAGTTGCGTTTTTCAACTCTGTTTTCACCTGAAGAAATATAAATAATTTTACTATTACTTTATTATATTGCAGTGTTCTAGAATTGATAGATAATAATTTTTCTGCCATTATTTAGGTCATGGATGTCACATACACCTGAAAGAATAGTTTTTCTGAATTGGACTAATATTCAGGTAGTGCTCTTCAGTTTATAATCTGTTGAAATTATATTTAACCTAATGACCTATTTTTATTTTTAAAATTTTTTAAAGATTGTATTTATTTTTAGAGAGAGGGGAAGGGAGGGAGAAAGAGACAGAAAGAAACATCAATGTGTAGTTGTCTCTCACTCCCCACAACTGGGGACCTGGCCCAAAACCCTGGCATGTACCCTAACTGGGAATCAGACTAGCCTTTGGTCCACAGACTGGAACTCAATTCACTGAGCCACACCAGCCAGGGCCCAATGACCTATATTTAAAAAGTACGTTTTTTCATGGATCACAGACAAGTTTAGAATAAGCCAACAAGCATTCTGAGTTTTTCCTTTTCCCAGATATTTTCAGTAAAATCTCATTTCCTCCCATAATTACATACATACTCAACATACATAGATCGCATAAGCATAAGTACATTTTTACTTTTCTATAATAAAAAATTATCTCAAGAGCATATTTCTGTCTCTGCCCTACATTCAGATCTGTTTCTGTGTGCCTAAGTCAAAAGTAAATTTAACTTAAGTTCCCATTGCCTTGCCTGAGAGTTACACTTGGGTCTCACTCTTCAAAGTCTGCAATGGAGGGAAGCAATGTTCCTAGGAAAATTATCCTAGTGAGGGGGCATACTGAGAAAAAATAATAAAAAATGGTAAAGGCAAAATTGGTACCAACTGCTAGAAATTGAGACTGAGTTTTTCAATAAAATCTTACCTTTTTGGTCTTCTCTTCTGGCAGAAGTAGAGCTTTCTAATCATAGTAAAATTGGAATTAAATGCTACTTGGAGTATCTGAAATGTTACTGCTTGTGTTTTTCTCTAGGGCTTTTATGGTGCCATGACTTATATTTAAGCATTTTATCTATTTTGAATTTATTCTGGTGTATGGTGTAATTTGGTGGTCTGGTTTCAATTTTTTCGCATGTACCAGTCCAGTTCTCCCAATACCACTTATTGAAGAGGTTATTTTTACTTCATTGTATGCTCACGCTCCCTTTGTCAAATATTAATTGGCCATAGAGATATGGGTTTACTTATGGGCCCTCTATGCTGTTCCATTGATTTATGTGTCTGTTCTTATATCAGTACCAGATGGTTTTGATTACAGTGCTTTGTAGTATAGTTTGATATCAGGTACTGTGATCTCTCTTATCCCATGTAGCAATATTTTTGCTGATATATCTCCTAGGGCAAGGAAATAAAGGAAAAAATAAACAAATGGGACTACATCAAAATAAAAAGCTTCTGCACAGATAAAGAAACCATCACCAAAGTGAAAAGGGAATTGACCATATGGGAGAATATATTTGCTTATAATACATCAGACAATGGTTTGATTTCCAAAATATATAAAAACTCATCTAACTCAACACCAGGAAGACAAACAATCCAATTAAAACATGGGCAAAAGACTTGAATAAATACTTCTCCAAGTAAGACATAGATTGCCCATAGACCTATCAAAAGATGCTCAACATCACTAGTCATCAGAGAGATGCATATTAAAACCACAATGAGATATCACCTCATACCTGTCAGAATGGTCATCATTAATAAATCAATAAACAACAATTCCTGGTGAGGATGTGGAGAAAATGGGACCCTAGTGCACTGTTGGTGGTAATGCAGACTGGTACAGCCCCTGTGGAAAACAATATGAAATTTCTTAAAAAAAAAAACCCAAAAAGTAAAAATGGAACTGCCTTTTTACCCAGAAAATCCATTGCTGGGATTATACCCTAAGAATCCTGAAACACCAATTCAGAAGAACCTATTCAGGTGCATAATTCCACCAATTATGCACCCCAAAATTCATAGCAGCATTATTTACAATAGCCAAGTGCTGGAAACAGCCTAAGTGTCCATTGGTGTATGAGTGGATCAAAACACTGTGGTACATTTACACAATGGAATACTACACAGCAGAAAGAAAGAAGGAATTCCCACCTTTTGTGACAGCATGGATGGGACTGGAGAACATTATGCTAAGTGAATAAGCCAGTTGGTGAAAGACGAATACCATGTGATCTCACCTATAAGAAGTATCTAATGAACAAAATAAACTAACAAGTGAAATAGAACCAGAGCATATGGAAACATGGAACAGACTGACAGTGACAAGAGGGGATGGGGAGGGGGGATAGGTGTGGAAGGGAGGGGAAGGGACTAGTCAAAGAGCACATATGAAAACCCATGGACATGGACAACAGTGTGGGGATTGACTGTAGGAGCAAGGGGTGAGTTGGGTGGAGGAGAGCAAAAGGGGAAAATAAGGACAACTGTAGTAGAGTAACAATAAAGATTTTTAAAAAGTCCCTGGCTGATGTGGCTCAGTGGATTGAGTGCCTGCCTGTGAATCAGAGGGTTGCCTGTTTGATTCCCAGTCAGGACACTTGCCTGGGTTGTGGGCCAGGTCCCCTGTTGGGGGCAAGCGAGAGGCAACCACACAGCAATGTTTCTCTCCCTCCCTTTCCCTCTCTCTAAAAATAAAAAATATATATTTTTAAAAAACTTAATAAGAGGAAATTAAATGCTTATCAGCTGCTCATTTCTCTGGAAAATAGATGCATTTCCCCTTTATTTACCAGTCATCTGTGCACATTTACTGATACTTTAATTAGTGGGTCATAACACAAAAACTATCAACCTAAAAAAACTATCCATTTGGCTCACTAGAATAGTGATAAAACCTATTAGGGAATCAGAACTATCCTGTTTTATAGCTGCTGGAATTTATTTAACTGGGAAAAAAAGGTAGTGATAAATTGGAATTTGGTAGAAGTTCAGATTTTATGTAGCACAAATGTATATATAAGAGATTTTAATTCTTTATAGGCTGTACTTAACTTTAAGAAGTTTAGTATATGTAAAAACTTGGACAGATATGCCAAGTTTTGTGATCTTTCACTAGCGTCTAACTTTATGACCACTTTGCAGTGGAATTTGGAGAAGCATCAAATTTGTAGCCTGTACTTTTCCTTAACAACCTCTGGGTGCACTAAGTATATTAGTCAGGTAAGATGCTTTTATCTGGTAGTTCTGTTAGCATCATTGTAATTTGTGTGTGTGGTTAATTATTTTTAAGTATATTTTATTGATTATTCTATTACGGTTGTCTCAATTTTTCTCCCTTTGCTCCTCTCCATGCGGTACCTCCCTTCCCTCCAGCATTCTCCCCCTTTAGTTCATGTCCATGGATCTTGCATGTAAGTTGTCTGGCTTCTTCATTTCCTATACTATTCTTTTTTATCTTAATATATTTTATTGATTATGCGATTACAGATGTCCCAAAATTTCCCCCTTTGTCCCCCTCCACCTGTATACCCTATTTCCTCTGGCAATCCCCCCACTTAGTTCATGTCCATAGAACATTCATATAAGTTCTTTGGATGCTCCATTTCCTATACTATTCTTAACATCACCCTATTTTGTAACTTCCCATTATGCTTCTTAATCCCTGCACCTCTTCTTTTATTCTCCCCCTCATCCCTCCCAGCTAATAACCTTCCAAATGATCTCCATATTTATGATTCTGTTCCTGTCCTAGCTGTTTGCTTAGTCTGGTTTTGTTTTCAGTTTTTTAGGTTCAGTTATTTATAATTGTGAGTTTGTTGTCATTTTACTGTTCATAGTTTTGATTTTCTTATTCTTAGATAAGTCTCTTCAACACTTCATACAACAAGGACTTGGTTATGATGAACTCCTTGAGCTTTAGCTTATCTGGGAAGCACTTTATCTGCCCTTCCATTCTAAATGATAGCTTTGCTGGATAGAGTAATCTTAGGTGTAGGTGCTTGCCTTTCATGACTTTGAATACTTCTTTCCAGCTCCTTCTTGCCTGCAAGGTTTCTTTTGAGAAGTCAGCTGATTGTCTTATGGGAACTCCTTTGTAGGTAACTGTCTCCTTTTCTCTTATTGCTTTTAAGATTCTCTTCATTTTTTAAAATTCCTTCTTCTTCATTCTGTTCTGGTTGGGTGTTTATTTCTTCCTTATGTTCCACATCATTGATTTGAATCCTGGCTTCCTTCCCTTCACTGTTGGTTGCCTGAGGATTTTTCCTTATTTCATTTAGTGTTACTTTCATTTCTTCCCTTATGCTTTTGCCATATTCAATGAGGTCTCTGAGTTTCCTGATCACCAGTGTTTTGACCTCTGTATCTTATAGGTTGGCCATGTCTGTTTTCTTTAGTGATTTTTCTGGGGTTGTGTTCTGTTCTTTTATTTGGGCCATATTTCTTTGTCTCCTCAATTTGGCAGACTGCCTGTGTTTGTTTCTGTGTACTAGGTAGAGCTGCTTCAACTCTCTGTCTTAGCACACCTGTTAAGTTGTATGGGATGAAGACTGAGGTATTCACCAGGGTGGGGCAAGCTGCTTCACTGCTTTGTGGCTCTGTGGGAAGGGGAGGGGTCTGATAGGGGACTATGCTGATACCTTGCTTCCTGAGGCTTCCTGGTCCTCACCCAGTTTCCAGTCACTTTACCTATTTCTTGTATGCTACTGGC
Organism: Carollia perspicillata; assembly: GCA_004027735.1. Lineage (NCBI taxonomy): Eukaryota > Metazoa > Chordata > Mammalia > Chiroptera > Phyllostomidae > Carollia > Carollia perspicillata. The sequence goes on from PVKM010000730.1 coordinate 91,718, forward strand.
ACCCCTCTAGCTGTTGCCCTGGTGGTGATTCCTAGAGTGGGTGGGTTTGTGAATGTTCTAAGCCCAAGTGGGTCTTTCAAACAGACTCTCCTGAGAAACTGGCAGGTTCTTCTACTGTCCCAACCCCTACTGGTTTTTACTGCCATAACTTGTGAGGCTTTATCTTCCTGGCACTGGAACTCTGGGTTGTGTGGTCTGGCCTGGGATTGGGATAGTTCACTCCAAAAGTATCCCTCTCAATTTTTATCCACCACATGTGAATGTGGGACCACCAGTTATATTGCCACCACCACAGTTGCCACTCCATGCCACACCAAGTCCTCTCTGCCCCTACTCCCCATCTCTGTCCCTCCTTCCCATCTGGATGAATTTGGCTTCTTTAAATCCTTGGTTGTCGTACTTCCATACAGTTTGATTTCTTAGCTGTTCTGGGTGGGGTTTTTTTTGTTTGTTTTGAAGTTAGTTGTGATTGTTCCTGTGGTTGCACAAGGAGGCTAAGCGTGTCTACCTATGCCTCCCTTTTGACCAGAAGTCGCATCATCATAATTTTTATCTCTAGCTTTCCCATTCTTCTTTTAATTGTTATACCCACAAACAAGCTCAGATAGTATTTACTTCTGCTGAGAATGGTCTTTTATTTCCTTATCTCTTTCTTTATTTAGAAGAACATTTAATTTTATAGTGTTTAAAAATACTATATATTTCAGTGAGTATTTGCCCATGTACAATACAAAACCCACCAAGTATAACATTGCTTAAATTGTTATTTCTGCAATAATTTTTCTTTAGTTTAATTTGTCTGCCTTATATGAGATTTGCTGATTCTTGCTTTTTTCTTGGGGGCTTTCCAGTAAATTAAAATAACAGCCATTTTTTATTCCTATTGAAACACTAGAAAATAATCTATGTGGTAAAGGAAGTTTTAATAAACTTGGTCACGTTGATCATTTTTCCATGAATTAGCTAGCTTAATTCTTGAGAAAGGATTTTAGGTTTATTTACCTTTGATCTGTTTTCCCATACTTCAATTTTATCTTCTTACTATTTGCATGGATAATCCAATGTGCATAGGAATGTGGAATTCATCCTAAGTATTCAGGGCTCTGTAGTAATGGTGATCTATGACCAACAGAAGAAGTAGACTTCTACCTTGTCACAGATGGCAGAAACAGAAAGATTCAGATAGTGATGAAGAAACAAGAACATAATTTTTAGTTAAAATTACTTTTTTATCTTTATTTTATGGAAATCACTTAATAACAAGTTAAACTATAACAAAATATTGTTTATTCCAGGGATGAGGGTGATTAGATATAAGAAAATCTATCATCATAATCCATTATTCACAAAATTAAAGAAGAAAACCCTATGATCACATAGATAGTGAAAAGGAATTTGAAAAAATCAGCAGGAATTTCTCATAAAAACTCTAAGTAAAATAGGAATAGAAAAAATACCTAAATATAATAAGTTACCTACAAAAAGCCAAAAGAAAAGAGTATCATAAAGAGCATTCTGCTAAAGCCATTTTGACTGAAAGCAAGGACTATACAGACATACCTACTATTGTTATTATTAACATTATTTTCAGTAATCTAGATTAGTGCTGTTCAGTATTATAGATACTACTTACATGTCGCTATCTGCATTTAAAATAATTAAAATTAAATAAAATTTAAAAAGAAGTTCCTCAGTCTCTCCAGGCACATGTGCTCTATAACTACATATGTCTAGTGGCTAGCATATTAGACAGAACAACTATAAAATACTTCCATAGCCACAGGAAATTCTACTGGACAATGCTGTTCTGCACAATGAAGTAAGATTAAAAAACTCTGTATATATAGTGTGAAAAATGAGATTAAATGATCTATCTCTTTTTTTTTTTTGCTAATTTATGCGTATATAGATAGGAAAACCAGGAGATTTTAGTAAAAATAATCTACAACTAATAGGAGAGTTTGGATTTAAGATAAATATACAACATTAAATAATTGTTCATATTATAGCAATACGTGCTTAAAATGGAAATGAGAAAAATATTAGACTTACAAAATCAGTAAAAAGAACTCATAAACCAGACCAGAAAATACAAATACTGCATAATTTCACTTATATGTTGAATCAAAAAAGGTGGAACTCATAAAAGCAGAGAATACAATGATGGTTGCCAGTGGCTATGGGGTAGAGGATATGTGGAGATGTTGGTCAAAGTGTACAAAGGTTCATATATGTACGATGACTACATTGTGAAAATCTAATGTACCTCATGTTAAGTATAGCTAATAATACTGTATTGTATAGTTGAAATTTGCTAAGAAAGTTAATCTGAAGTGTTCTCACCACAAAGAATCATAACTTTCTTAGGTGATAGATATGTCAATTAGCTTGATTGTGTTAATAATTTCACAACACATACATTTTCAAAATATTACATTTTATATTGGTTTTGTATCCTGCAACTTTACTGTATTTGTTTATTGTTTCTAAAAATCCTCTGTATTCCTATACACTAACAATGAAATTTCAGAAAAAGAAATGAAAAAAATTACTTTTGCACCTGCAACAAAGAACATCAAGTACCTAGGAATAAACCTAACAAAGGATGTGAAGAACCTATATACTGAAAACTACAAAACATTATTAAAAGAGATTGAAAATGGCACAATGAAATTAAAAACAATTGCATGTTGATGAATTGGAAAAATCAACATAATTTATTTATTTTTTCAGTATTTTTTATTTTTATTATTTATTTTATTTTAATTGTTATTCAAGTACAGTTTTCTATCATTTACTCCCATCCCAGGCCACCCCCCCAGCGCTCCCCACCTCCCTCCCATTTCCACCCCCCTTAGTTTTTGTCCATGTGTCCTTTATACTTGTTCCTATAATCCCCTCCCTTTTTCCCTGAAATTCCCTCCCCTCTCCCCTCTGAATACTGTCATCCCCTTTTCTATTTCAATGTCTTTGGCTATATTTTGCTTGCTTGTTTGTTTAGTTGCTTAGGTTCCTGTTAAAGGTGAGATCACATGGTATTTGTCTTTTAGTGCCGGGCTTATTTCACTTAGCATAATGCTTTCCAATTCCATCCATCTTGTTGCAAAGGGTAGAAGCTCCATCTTCCTTTCTGCTGCGTAGAATTCCATTGTGTAAATGTACCATAGTTTTTTGATCCATTCATTTACTGATGGGCACCGAGGTTGCTTCCAACACTTGGCTATTGTAAATTGTGCTGCTATGAACATCGGGGTGCATAGGTTCTTTTGGAATGGTGTTTCAGGATTCTTGGGATATAATCCTAGCAGTGCAAATGCTGGGTCAAAAAGCAGTTGCATTTTTAGTTTTCTGAGAAAAATCCATACTGTTTTCCATAGTGGTTGTACCAGCCTGCAATCCCACCAGCAGTGAACTAGGATCCCCTTTTGTCCACAACCTCTCCAACATTTGTTCTTTGTTGCTTTGTTTATGATGGCCATTCTTACCGGTGTAAAGTGGTATCTCATTGTGGTTTTAATTTGCATTCCTCTGATGGCTAGCAATATTGAGCATCTTTTCATGTGTCTCTGAATCCTCTGTATGTCCTCCTTGGAGAAATGCCTGTCTAAGTCCTTTGCCTATTTTTTAATTGGGTTGCTTGTCTTCTTGGAGTGGAGTCGTGTAAGTTCTTTGTATATTTTGGAGATTAAACACTTGTCTGACTTATCATTGGCAAATATGTTTTCCCATAGAGTTGGGTCTCTTTTTATTTTAATGCTGTTTTCTTTAGCTGTGCAGAAGCTTTTTATTTTGATGAGATCCCATTTGTTTATTCTTTCCTTTATATCCCTTGCTCTGGG
>PVKM010000731.1:0-66046 GCA_004027735.1 Carollia perspicillata
GCCCTTTCCCGTCCACCCGGGGAGCTGCGTTCTCACCTTCACCTGGACTGGTCGTTCACCCGTTTGGAGGATGCTTGCAGGCAGCAGCCCCGCTGCGGAGCCAGTCTCGGCGCCCTCTCCTTTGGCCATGACCCGCGGGCCACGCCGCCTTGGTACCCGGACGCTGGGATGCTCTTCCGCCGCTTCCCACTACGTCCGGGCTCGGGTAGTAACAGCAGCAGCCGCAGGCGCCGCCACAGTCGCGGTGCACTAAGTGAACCCGTCCCCGGCAGGCCGTCCAGGCTAAACTACCCTGCAGTCCCCCTCGCACCTCTTAAAGCCTGGGCCCCGCCCTCTCGGAGTCAGCCAATCCCGCAGCCCTGCTGCGCCGCCTCCAGTCAATTCACTCGCAAGCCTGCTCCCCCTCGCCCGCCCAATCAGCCCGCTAAATTAATTTAAGTGCGTTTTGGAGCGGAGTTCTGTAAGGCCAGATCTTGCCACCCGGATAAAGGCCTGGAGGGCCACCTGACACCAGGAAACTGAGGCGGAGGCTGAAAATGACCTGCCCGTGGTTTCCCAGAGTGAGTTTTCCCTGAGTCCAGCCTACACCCCATGATTTCTGACCCCGCCCCCAAGCCTAGGAAAAGGAAAGAGGGTCAAGAACACCTTTAAAATCTGGAATCACTTGAGTCTCCCTCTCCTCCTGACCTAGAGGATGCAGCGCTGGCATTTTCTTACCGATGCCCCTCTTTCATTCCCCAAGACCTATCATTTCCTCTTCCTGGCATTGGCATCTTTAGGGCCCTCAGGGATGGGGAAGGAAGATGAAGCCCCGCAGTCCGCAGTCGCTGCCCCTGCCCGCAACCAACTAACTCCCAAGTTGTGCAGAGGAGACGCGGGACCACAGCTGCCACTACACGATGAGGATAATAGCAGTTGTTTATGGAGAGCATCCTCCCTGCTCAACATGAACTCATTCAGCCCTCCAACCACCAAATGAGGGTGAAACTATTTCTCCATTTTACAGTTGAAATGGAGACTCACAGATGTGGCAGAACCAGGCCTGAAAGGTTTTGTCACATCCCAAAGCCTTCCCTTTTAACAGCCCTGCTCTGCCCCTCTCAGCAAAAATTACCAGAAGGCCGAATGTATCTCCCCAACAGGAAGCTCCAGGAGATACAAAGCTACAATGGCACTCTGGGTGTAAACAATCAAAGAAAGGTTTGAAAGAGTGCTGAGTAATCTGGTCCTTGAAAGAAGATGGGAGGACATTAGTCTAGAAGAGAGACCAGACATAGATGCCAGAAAACAGGGTCTTCTCTCACCTCTTGGTCCCTCATGCAAACGTCATCCCAGGCAGACATCGAGACTCTGGTGGAGAGCAGTTTGCTCTAATTAGTGAAGGGGCTGTTGGGCAGGTCCGCAAAGCCACTCCCCCTCTGTTTCCCCCCTTAAAATCTCTAATTGCCAAGAGAAGATAAGAGACCTGGCTTTCCCAGGATGGCGACGCCAAACTCCCTCGTGTGCCCTTGCAGATCACATCTTGGCACACAGCTCTTGGCCACTACTGAGCAGAAGGCAGTCAAACAGAGGAAGTTGAATAGTGTGAAAAGGGCACAGAGTGGCCCCACTGACCCCACCAGAGCTCTGTGACACTGTTCTCTCTCTTCCCCGTTCTGGGCTTGGATTGGCTGAGGTGGATTCTGTGATGCCTTTCAGCCCTTGAATTTTCGCTGCTATAGCATCACACCTAACACAAGTGATTTAGATCCCTCGCCAGATCATGCGTTCCAGGGAGGCAGAAACTACACCCTTTTCACTTCTGCCTTACTTCCACTAACAAGCTTGTGAACTAACTCATTGTAGAAACTTAATAAATGTGTGTTCCATGATGCATTCTCAGTCTTCCTCAGGTACAAAGTACAAGAGGGACCCATTCGGAAAAGCCCCAGGCTCCTCCAGTTGTTTCTGGGCAACTCAGTTAACCTCCCTGTGTATAAAGTAGGGATAATAAGAGTGACTACCTGATGGTGTTATTATGGTATGAAACAAGAAAATGCACAGGAAGTGCTTAGTTCCAATTCCATGGAGCTGAGGCTGAGCTCGTCCCCTTCCTGGCCCGATTCCAGTCAGTCAATGTAGCAATGCAAGATTCCAGATATGGCCTGACCAAGCCAGAACAATAGGCCTATTATTTCCCCCAGTCTGGACACAACACATTGTTAATGCAGCCTAAGGCTGCTGGGCTTCGCAGCCTTTCTCTTCCATGATTAGTTCCCATCAAGTTGTGGTCAACTAAATCATTCAGATCCTTTTAACTGGAGATGGGGTCAAGTCAGGTCTCTCCCCCTGCCTCTGTTTTGTGTAACATCTTGGAGCTACAGAAGGAGAATGTCATCTTGCTTATTCCAGACTGTCAAAATTGTTTTTGGTTTTTTTGTTTTTTAGATAAAACCCCATTCTTTTTTAAACATGTATATTGAATTTACAGGGGTGACATTGCTTAATAAAATTATATAGGTTTCAGGTGTACCATTCTATAACACATCATCTGCATATTTTATTGTGTTTTCACCAAAATTGTCTTGAATACTGGTTGCATTGCCCACTGTTTTCTCTCCCTCTCTAAGTTTAGATCCAGGCTGCTCCTTGGAAGTTCAACTCCACCATGCATACTGTTGATCAGGACACAGCCCCATAACAGACCACTACAGACACTCATTCACCGTTAACCTAATCAGGGCACTGCTAATCCAACAGCTCCCAGTTACTGAGCACCCACTCTATGCTGGGCAAGCACCTGTCATTCACGACATCTCATTGACTCCCCACAACACCACTGAGGAGGGGTAGTTTTTGTTACCCCCACTTTACGGATGATGAACCTGACGCTAAGGGAGGGGAAGCAGGGATTAGTTTTATAACCCCAGAGTCAGGCATCTTTTTCTGTCGGAGTTTGGTTGTAGACTTTCACTTAGAGATGTTGTCCTCCAGGTGCATACAGTCCTGACCATTTGCCTCCATTCTCCCTCTTGGTCATTCTCTGACCCCCATACCACCAAGCCAGGAGCCCAAGGGGCTTTGCTGAGGCTCTGTTAACCTCAGGAGCCTAGAGCAGAGACCCGGGCCCATTCTTCATAGCATCACTCCATCCAGGACAGCAGTGAGAACGAGGGTTTCTTCCTGAGGAGCAGACGAACAGGCCCCCACTCTGTGGTGGGAACACCCTCCCAGCCATCCTTGACCCTTTCTGGGTCTAGCCTCATCTCATGGCCTAGGGCAAATAAACTCCAGAGCTCCCCTTGTTGCTCTCCACCTCTCTGCACCATCACAGGACACTATCCCCAGCCTTGCAGGCTTCTTCAAATGCTCCAGCACACTCCCTTGAAGGCCTCTGGGGGAGGTCACTGCCCCCCCACCGCTCCGCACCGCCAGCTTCTTGGGAAGTAAGCAACAGAGTTAAGTGCAAAGATCCCAGGAGACAGATTACCAGGCTTCCTAGCCTCCCTGCCATTACTTACAGTTTACTCTTGGGCAAATTAGTGAATCTCTTTGAGCCTCACTTTCCCCACCTGTCAGATGGGGATAATAATTGTACCTACCTCATAGGGTTGTCACAGGGATTGAGTGGGGTGCTTAGAACAGTGCTTGGCACTTAGGAAACACTTAAAAGTGTTTATTATTATCATTATCATTATTAGTACCCTACCCTGGGTAAAACCTCACCAAATAAGACCACGTAAGTCAGAGGGGGAAAATTTTGATATGAATGGCTAGGAGCACAGGGACTCGAGGTGATATTTCTAGCAGAGTGGATGTCGCTAGGGCAGGATTACCAGGTGGAGCTGTTGAGGTGTTTGGTACTAGGAAATTGTTGCTAAGTGAAGGTGTTGTCAGATGCCAGTTTTGCCAGGAATAGCTACAGCCTGTTCTCTAATAGTAAGATTTCTCCCTAACTGGCAGACCTACCACTGACTCCTGGAGAAAAGGAGCCCAGCCTATGCCCTAACGACATTTATCTCAGCAGTCACTGGCAAGCTTTTGACATCCTTCTTGGTGGTATTCTAAGGCTGACGTCAGGGAACGGCCAGGTTAAAGAGGTTCAGGCCCTGGAACAAGAGCTTCCTGGAACAGTTGCTGTGTTGGGAATGCCTCGGCATGTTCCCCATTATCCCCTTTGTTTGTCCTGTGGGGGAAGGCAGGGCAGAAAGGAGGAAGGAGGGACTGCTGAGGATCCTAAGAGAGGCTCTTTGTGGGGTAAGTAGCTGAGGGCCCTTGAAGTCACCTGAGGCTCCCAGTTCCTGCCTGGATGTTGGCAATTGTGGGGCAGGTCCATGATCCCACAAGGCTATAGGCCATTCCACAAAGAGGCCCCCTATCCTGGGCTTCAGGAATAGGCTGGACGATGGATCTGGCTTCTGAGCCTCACTTGTCAGGGGGCAGAGAGGCATGAAGAGTTCCCAGAGATTCCTTGTGTGGATGAAAAAAGGGGGTTTTGTGGCAGGATATGGTGGGTAGTCATGTCCCAGGCATACAACTTTTTACTAAAAGGTTTATTTTTGCCTTAAGCAAGCCCTGTCCATTATTCTTGTGCATCTAGATGAACACGCCTTTGGGATGTCAGAACACCCCTCAAAGGTACAACCACCCTTATACTCTGAAAACACATACTCCAGTGAACTGTCCTGTAATCCAACCCCCATCTTGCTTTCTCTAATCTGTCTTTCGTCCCCTAACTGGCAGACCTACCACTCTGACGTCTGGAGAATTTCAGAAGACTTTCAAACGCATACAAGGAGCTTTAAAACTGTTATTCCCTGGAACATTTGAGATCTTACTCCCCAGCACATGTCATCAGTTTGGCACCAAAAAAACTCATAAAAACTCTCTACAGCTTTGAATCTTTCTTGAGAGAGAGAGAGAAGAAACACCAATTTTTTTGTTCCACTAATAAGCATTCTTTGGGTAATTCTTACATGTGACCTAACCAGGAATTGAACCTGCAACCTCGGTGTATTGGGGACAATGCTCTAACCAACTGAGCTGCCAGGCCAGGGCCAGATGTTTCTTACTTCAACACCTGGGATACCTGGCGCTCCTCTGCCCCCACCAGCCAGTGTCTCTGCATCATCCTGGACTCCCCAAAGTTCAAGGTCCTCCCAGAATAGAGAAGCAACCTTACTCCCCGGGAAAACTGATTGCTGAGAAGACGTAAGAATGACAGAGTGGAAGAAGCTGGGTAGGTCAGCCTTTGGTGAGAGTCACACCATCTCAGGCCCTGGCACAGCTCTGAGGGAGGCCCAGGGGTTGGACCTACCTACCAGGTAGCTCAGGAACTATAAGATCAGGTGGGGGCCCTGGCTGGTGTAGCTCAGAGGATTGAGTGTGGGCCTGCGAACCAAAGGATCGCAGTTCGATTCCCAGTCAGGGCACATGCCTGAGTTGCAGGCCAGTTCCCATCAGGGGACACACAAGAGGCAACCATACATTGATATTTCTCTCCTTCCTTCCCTTCCCCTCTAAAGATAAAGAAATAAAGTCTAAAAAAAAAAAAAAAGATCAGGTGAGGTGCACCTGGCAGGAACCACAGTCTAGCATTAGCAGAAGGGGTGGGGACTGAAGCCTGAGTAATACCTCTCCCTTCTGGGCTGGCCAGGACTCTGCCCTGGCATTCTGGCATACCACATGGAGATCCTATCTTCGTCACCTGGCCTTTACCCTCTCAGGGATGGAAGAGTATTTCTAAGTAAGTGATTTGCTGGGCTAAGGTCAGCATGGCAAAAGCAGAACCTGCCTTGGGAAGCCCTGAAGCCCTCACCCCCAGCCCCTTGCCCTGGGCCTCCTCTTAACCATATGCCCAAAAAGCATGTTGGAAGACCCAGCACCATGTAATGGCTGCTTCCATTTTCACCATAGCACATGGAGACAGCCAGCTTTTGATGGCTACCTGCAGACCGTATGGTGATCCTGTGATCCTTATGCTGATTAGGAGCAAGAGATAATGGCAGTAGCTGGGGTCCTTAACAAGTCTGGCCTGGAGTTAGGCTCGGCAGCGTTTAAATCTACTCCTGTGTCCAGCTCGCTCTGTGACTTTTAACTTCTCTGAGCCCCATGTATCTAATCTGTAATAATGCCTCATAGTTTTATCCTAAAGGTCAAGTAAGACAATTTGTGTATACAAAACAAACCTTACTGTTGGATCTCAACAAATGTTAATATCTTTCCTTTACCCATTCCCTCTGATTGGCAGGATGTCTCTGATTAATAAACAATAGGAAAATACATTTCTGTTCTGGGTTGAAAAACTTAAAATATGAGAGCCTTTAAAAAAAAGGATACTCCTGGCTGGTGTAGCTCAGCGGTTTGAGCTCAGGCCTGCGAGCCAAACGATCGCAGTTCGATTCCCAATCAGGGCACATGCCTGGGTTGCAGGCCAGTTCCCAGCGGGGGACTCATGAGAAGCAACCATACATTGATGTTTCTCTCCCTCTCTCCTTCCCTTCCCCTCTAAAGATAAATAAATAAAATCTTTAAAAAAATAAAAGGATACTTGGGGGAGGTGTCAATGTTGCTTCATCTGTGCCTTCACTGAACCAACTTTGCGTGCACGCAGAAACACAGAGATGAACAAGGCATGAGTGATCTTTCCTTTGAGGAGGTCATGTCAAAGTGTGGAGATAAACATAAGAATAAGTTACAATATAATGTGGCAAAAACCTAATGGAGATCTAAGTGCACAGACTTGAGAATACTAGCTTTTGTTTGAGGAGTGAAAGTCTGGGAAGGCTTCACAGAGGAGGTGATGATGGAGCCGAACCCTGAAGGATGGATAAGAGTTCCTAAGTCATGGAAGGGCACGCCAGGCAAGGGGAACACTACAGACATGGAAGTGTGATGGAAGACGGTGAGTACACAACCAATTAGCAGCTTGGGCTGTCTGGGCATTTGCTGGATGGGAAACCGGTAAGCCCTAAGGCTGACAAGATGGAAGGAGGCATAGCATCCTCATCCTATAGACAGTGGAAAGTCATTAATAGGATTCTGAGTAGAGAGGAGTAAAATGAACACATCTGTACTTTACAAAGATAACACTGCCAGCTGCCATCATCCTCAGAACCTCATCCCATTTCTCCTGGACTGTCGCAGCAATGCCCTTACAACAGACAAATTAAAACAAAAACAAAAACCTGGCCATTTCATTCCCCTGCTTAAAGTTCACCTATTGTATGTGTTCAATAAATGTTTGATGAATGAAAGACTAAATGAATGAAGGAGCTATCTGTAATAACTCCTTCCTCTATGTTTCCGTATCAATGGGTCTAAATAAAGCACTTCCTGATTTCCTTTCTGGGAAGAGTGAGAGCTGAGAAAGAAAGAGACTTGCTCAAGGTCACATAGCAAATCAGCAGCAATGGGACTCTACGTCCCATTGGGATTCTAAGGGATGGCCCTTGCAGAGGAAGCCCCAGGCCATGTTTTGCATGCTATCTGAATCCCAGGTTGGATCCTCCAGAACAGAGCTCGGAGGACCTCAGAACACTTACTCCTGCCGCACACCCAAATAATCAGCTCCCTTTCACCTCCAGCCAGAAGTGGGGTTGAGATCCAGAATTCCTCCTCCTCAGCTTGCAGCCTTATCTCTCCTTTTGGGGCTGCCCTAAGAGGAGAATCAAGGGTCTGCTAGGCTCTAGGGTTCTAGACCACCCTAATTATAGGCTGGACACTGAGTTCTAGAGCTAAGATGGGTCTGTGCAGCGTCATCGGCTTCTGGCTAGATTGCTTCTGAACTGAGCTATGGGCTGCTCTGGGCTCTACATTTTGGGTTTAGCTTTGGCCTGAATTCTAGGCTCTGAGCTTTGAGCTCTCTGGCTTTGGGTTCTAGGCCGTGAGGTGGGTGATAGGCCCAGGGCTTGACTCAAAGTTCTAAGCCCTGGTCTTTGACTCTGGCTCACATTTGGGCCTGGACTGAGTTGTGCTCTGGACTCTACAGTTTGGACTCTGGCCTCCTGTCTTTAGTTACATTTTTGCATATTATTATTTTTACTATTAATTAATTAATTTTTATTGTTGTTTTGGGGTTTTATTTCTGGATTCTGAGCTGAATTTTGGACTAGAGCTGGGCTTGTTTGGGCTCCAGGCTCTAGGTTCTGGGCTAGACTCGAGCTGGGCTGAGCTGGGCTGAGCTGGGCTGGTTCTGGGCTGCAGCTTAGGTGGTAAGCTGCAGTCTCTGCCCTCTGAACTCCAGGATCTGGGCTTACTACATTGGGTGGTAGTAGGGGCCACAGCAGGGAGAGGAGCAAATTCTTGAGCCTCTCCCCTCATTCTATTCCTCTTCCTGGAAACTGTTTTTGTCCCTCCTCATGGTAGAGAGGGTCAAAATGAATGTAGTAGTAGCTTTCTCTTTCTTCCTTTCTTTGTTCCTTCCTTCCTTTTTTCCTTCCTTCCTCTCCTCCTGCTGTTGAGTTGTGTGAGTTTTTTATATACCTTAAAGTAGTAGCTTTTGCCCTAGCTGGGTACCTCAGTTGGTTACAGCACCATCTCAATATGCCAGGGTTGCAGGTTTGGTCTTCAGTCAGGGCACATACAAGAATCAACCAATGAATGAATAAATAAGTGGGACAACAAATCCACTTTCTCCCTCTCCTTTCCTCTCTCTAAAACCAATTAAAAATAAATAAAATAAAGTAGTAGCTTTCTTTGAGCTTCTCAAGGACTTCCTTGACCAACAAGAAGAAATGAGAGGTGAAGGGGAGGGTGGCTGGTATATGGAGGTATCTTCAGGTGGCCAGGATCCATCCTGCTCTCCAGGACCTTCCCACAGAGCATAGCGCAGTGAGGGAGCATGGTTGCAGCTCACAGCCTGAGCTCCTAAGGGAAGGAAGGCATGGGAGGCAGGCAGGCTGCAACAGGGTCTGGGACTGAGACTGAGGGGCTCCCTCCCCCACTTTTCATACCCCATTCCAAGTCTTCACCCCACCTCTGTTCCAGCAGGAAGTTGTCACCAGAAAAGCTAATTCCCAGAGTTCGCCTAAGCCTTTGCTCCAGTTCTGCCCTTCACTATCACTGTTTTCTCCCTTACAATGGATTGCTTCATATGGTATTCCCCTTCAAGGAAAGTCTCCTTTCTCCCTTATCTGCTCCAGAGTCTAACACCCAGCAGGACTCCTCCCCAGCCCCACCTCTGGACGTCCTCACTCCTAGATGCTCCCATGAACGCAAGGCCTCTGAGCATGAATGAGACAGACTTCCAGGAAGGAGCGGGAATTTCTGTAGGGAAATGCAACTAGAAGAAATCATTTTAATTGTACACGTCCTGTGACTGCCAAGAACCAAAATCTGTTAACAGGCTGTCCCCTCATGAGTACACTCAGTTCCTAACTTTATTCTTTTTTTTTTTTTTAAGAGAGAGAGAGGAAGGGAGAGAGAGAGAAACATCAATTTGTTGTTCCACTTAGTTACCTGTTCATTTGTTGCTTCTTGTGTGTGTCCCAACCGGGGATCAAACCTGCAACCGTGCATATTGGGGCCATGCTCTAACCAATTGGGCTATCCAGTCAGGGCTAACTTTATTCTCCTGTCTCAGATCTTCCTTCCCTCACACTCCCAGACAGAGACCACCTTCTCTATCCAACTCTGTACAGGAAGCCTCACCCCACCCCTGGCCACAGGGAATAGGATCAACAGGATAATAAACACTTAGCAGAACACTTCCCCAAATCTGCGTTATTCAGTCTAGAAGAATATCACAGCAGGAGGATAGAGGGGTGCAGGAAGTGAACTTCAGCCAAATAGCCTAGAAAGGGCTTGGTAATTTTTACTCTTAATGCCCTGTCCCTTTAAAGTCTCTTCAGCCAATGAGAAGTGAGGAGCTATACCTCCTCCTCATTGCTCAGACTTGACCTTTTGGGGCAAGTGGGGATGACAGTGGGGTGGTTAAATGTAGAAAAGATATGTACACATACCTCTACAAGAGACAAGTGTTTATTCTCAGGATCAGTATTGTTTAAATTCATATTGAGGAAGAAAAACACTTTCCTAAGAGCCTCATAATCTGATCCCTGCCCATAGTGGGGATAACACAAATTATTTTTTTAGAGCAATGCTTCAGGCTATATCCCAGCCTACCATGCATTTAAAAAATGGGCCTGGCAAAGAGAACAGTCCTTGATGGTCCCTCTTGGATATACAATGTCCTTATAAGAGCTTTGAAAAGATTACTTTTTCACGTTGGCCCATATGAAAATCATGGGGTGCCCAGACCAGGTAGCTCCATTGGTTAGAGCATCACCCCAATTTGCCAAGGTTGTGAGTTCGATCCTGACTGGGGCACATACAAGAGGCAACCAATGAATGCCTAACTAAGTGGGACAACAAATCAATGGATTTCCCTTTCTCTCTCAAACAAACAAACAAACAAACAAACAAACAAACAAGAAGATTGTGGGAGAAGGCTGAAATTCTTCCACTCTTGAGTAGAGCAACCCAAAGTGTGGCGTATTGGGTTTTCCAACCACAAACTCATTCTTTATGTCTCAGCTCCAGTCCCCCACTCTGACTAGTGCATCTTCCCTCACTGTTTGTCCTGAAAACCCTTCGATTTGAAACACACAGGCTGTGAACCTCTGATCATACTCAATATTTTACATGTTTTCTATTTATTCATTCTGTCTCCCCAGCCAAACTGGGAGCCCTGAAACGCAGGGGCACATCCAGAAGTCCTTTGTTCAGATGACCATTTGCTCAGCCCTGACACTGTGTCAGACAGAGTCCTCGAGGAGTTCAGAGTCTAGAAGAAGAGACCAACAGGTAAATAAGTCATTATAGTGAATGTCTGATAAAAACTATGATGGGGGAAACAGAGGAGAGATATGGGCAACTTTGCCATATTGCAAAACTCTAGGAAGTGTGTCTGACTGGTCCCCCGGGGAGTTGTGTAATGAGATAGCCCTGGTCGTGTGCAAGCCCAGCGGACGTAGCTGATCCAGCCTGGAAAGTCTTGGCAAGTGCTTTAAAGATTCTAGGTATTGGCTGAGGCTCGAGGCTCGAATGGCAAATTTGCCAGGCAGATGAGGAGTGAAGGGCAATCCAGGCACAGCGAACAGCATCTACAAAGCCACAGCAGTGTTTGGAAATATCAGGAAATATATTTTGGCAGAAGCACTGGGCACATGTGGGGGAATGCACACAGTTTATTTGTTAAATGACTTAATAAATGTAAGAAGGACTATACAGTTGACCCTTGAACAACATAGAAGTTAGGGGTGCTGACCCCCTCCCTGTGCAGTCAAAAATCTGCATATAACTTTAGACTCCCCAAAAACTTAATTATAGTCATCCCTTGGTAACTGCAAGGAATATATAGAACAATGCATACAGTATAGAACAATGCATACAGTGAGCCCTTCACATCCACAGGTTCCCAACATCAGAAGCAAGACCTGGGGCAGGGAAGGGAGACACAGAGGCAGGCTGTATATTTATTGAAAACAAAAATCTATACATAAGCAGACCCTTGCAGTTCAAACGTATTGTTCAAGGGTCAGCTGTAAATAACAAAAATCATGATCGCCAACATTTGTGAACCACCCACTCCATGCCAGAAATTGTGCTAAGTGGTTGATGTGCATTTCCTCATTTTACTTTCATAACAGTCCCATGAGGTAGGTTCTTTATTATCCTCCCTTCTGCAGATAAAGAACCTAGGCTCAGAGAAGTTCATCAACTTGCTTAAGGTCACAGAGCTAGTGAATGGCAGAGCCTGGATGTCCTGGACTTTAGAATCTTGAGCCCTTGACTTCTGTTTCCCTCAATACTTGTGCCCTCAACTTTGGTCAGGGGCGGTGCCTCAATGCAGACTCCTGGGGGCACCAGCTATCACATCAGCCCCCTTTGGGCTTCAGCAGCAGCAGTTGCCTTCACTGGACAGTATCAGCATGACAAGAGTCAGCTTTTCTTGAGCAGGAGAGGAAAATGGGGAGGGAGCCTCGTGACCGAACTCTCGGGGCATATAGGAAAAACCCTGGAATTCTCAGAGCTCTCCAGGAAGACTCTGAAGGAGGCTGGGATCCTACAGAACCAGAAAAACTATTTGGTGACCTTGATTTTATCCTAGGCATGGCATGACCTGGTAATACCCTGAAAAAACGTCCAATTCTCTTCAGCTCTCTCATGTGTGTACGCCCACATCATCTGTTTTTAACCCCATCAGGATCTCCCATTCTTCCACCCCTCTATCCTCATCCAAACTAATGGCTTTTCCTCGTTTTACTATGTCTTTCCTCCCAGAGAGGTGGCGTTTCCCTTGCCAGCACCTTGCCCTGCCTTCGTCCCGGGTCAGACCCAGCTGATTTCTTTCTCTGCTCCTATCTCAGGCAGCTGGGAGGAACCCACAGGATCACATGCCCTCTCTGAGTTCACCTGCCCCAAAGCCCTTTGCCCTGTCCTTGCCAACTTACTGGCTCTTCTCAGCTTCATTTTAGGTCATTGCCTCCTCACATGACCTTAAATGTTAGAACTCTAAGGACTTCTTCGTTTACCCTCTTTCCTCTTTACTCCATTCTCTCCCACCTCTTTAGTGACCATATTAATACTTATAGCTACCTAATCTATAGCTCCACACAAATCGGGTTGCCCGGATATGGATTTCACATAGTTGTTAATACAACCAACATTTTTTAAAAATATTTTATTTCTTTATTTTTAGAGAGAGAGAAGGGAAGGAGAAAGAGAGGGAGAGAAACATCAATGTGTGGTTGCCTCTCAGCACATCCCCAACTGGGGATCTGGCCCGCAACACAGGCATGTGCCCTGACTGGGAATCAAACCTGTGACCTTTTGGTTCACAGGCCAGTACTCAATCCACTGAGCCACACCAGCCAGGGCACAGCTACCATTTTTTTTATTAGACACTGTGCTTGGTGAATGACATGGACCCTGTCCCCATGAGCTCATTGTCTTGTGAGCAGATAAGCTAGGCAACTAGAATGTAATGTGTTGGCAGAGAGCTGAGGGGACCAGAGGAGAAACAGCTGATCCAATGAAAGTGTATCAGTTAGGCTTAGTTGACAATTGGCTGTAGATGATAGAAAACCCCAAATCACAGCCATCACAACCAGTTAAAAGTCAGGCAATAATTATTCCAGAGCTAGTATGGTGGCTCCGTGATCACTGGAGCTGTTATAGTGCTCTACCACCTCCTGCCACCCTTCACACGATGTTTCTATCTCATTGTCCAGCATGGCTGATTAAGTTGTAGTCATCACATTTACATCCTGCCAGTCTGAAGGAGGAAGGTGTGAACACAGCACACTCTCCCTTCAGAAGTAGTTTCTGGAAGTTATACAAGATGCCTCTGCTCACAACTTCTGGTGACCAGCACTTAGTCACAGAGCCTTGTCTAGCTGCAAGGAATTCTGGGAAATACGGTCTTTACTCCAGGCCAACCTTGTGCCAAACTAAAAAGCAGAGTTCTATTCTAAGGACAAGCAGGATCACGGATATTAGGGGACAACTAGTAGTTTCAGCCTCAGAAAGCCTCTTGACGGTTATCCAGAGCTAGCAGAGTAGAGTGTTTTTGGCAGTGGGCTGCAGAGTGCCTTCTTGAAAATGCAAGTAATTCTGGGCGTCTCCAGCACAGAGTGCATATTGGGGAGTGATGGAAGACACAAACAGGATCACATGATCTAAGGAGCCATTTGTGGGGGGGGGGCGGCACCCCTGGAGGTGGAGCAGGAAGAGCCAGATGGGTTCAAATTAGGTTCCTCCAGAGATCAGCAGCCTGGGTGTGTCTTGGCCTTAGAAGTCCCTAAACTTTACTTCCTGGGCCTGGAGTTACAGTGGCCAATCAGCCGGGAGGCTCTGGAGCAGGGTTTTGTTACTGAGGCAATCATCTAGAACCTGTTAGTGGCAGCAAGGGCATTGGCCTCGCTGGCGTCAACTGCTGGTCAAAGGCAGGGCGTTGCCCACACAATCTACCAGCTGGAGCATTCATAGCACTTGCACTGCCAAAGGTTATATTTATTTCCCTGGGGGTTTTGCAGACATCAGGGCAGGGCAGTCAGCTGCGTATGTCTACTTGGCTCTTTACCGAGTAGACACAACTCCCTTACTCTGCCCCTACTGCCCTTCTCTGCTCCTGCAACAAATGGACTGTGACTTTGGCCCAGGCCACCTCACAGGGTTCAGCCAGAAATCCGAAACACACCAATACCTCCGCATCGGCTGGCACAGCTCTGCTGCTCGCATTCTCCCCCTTCCTACTTCACATGAGACACATGTCACACACAGATACACATTGCTTACACCACATACCCAGGTCTACTCTATCTTCACATATACAGTTATTCACACACAAAAGTCACATGTACACACCACTCCCATGCTACTATAGGTACGGCCCTCCAACTACCCATATCACTTAGAGACACACACACAACATACAGATATATATAGTACATATGATATTCTATAACATGACTATACTTACCATACACCATGCCACCTATACACTCATACCTACACATTCTCTCACCTCCACATCACACTCAGATCCCCACTGTTGTTGATTCCTGTGTTTGCGGGGCAGGGTCCCCAAGTTTCCTTATCCACAGGAACCCTTTCCTTGTGTGCTTTGATGAGACAGAGATTCAGCGAGGCAAGTGGAGGTGAGAAGGCAGCATCAGTACTTCCCCAATCCAAATCCATATACTCAGCCCACAACAAGGGAGATCCACAGCAGGGAGACCGGCCTTTCCCCCAGTACCCTCTGGATCTGTGTCTGCTCCTGACGTCAGGGACATGGAGTTCTGGGCAGGCAATCCACTAAGGTGCCTTGGCTTTGTTCCCACTGCCTAAGAGGCCCTAGGCACAACAGCCCAAGCTAGAAGTCTGACAGCAAGACTGTGCCAGGCCCACCAACGTCACAGTTTAAAGAAAGTCCTTATGCAATGGGCTCTGTGAAATGTGCAGGGCACCTATAGGAGCTACCCTATGGACCTGGGGACAGGGTGAAGAGGTAAGGCCCTCACAGTTACTGACACCTACTCTGTGCCAGGCACGGTGCACAGGCCTCCACAGCTTGTCTCCTGTCATTCTGACATCATCTGTTATCCCATTTTCTATACAAGAGAATGGGGGCCCAAGGAGAGTGTTTAAATCCTCACAGCCAGTAAATGGTAGGGTCTTGCTTCCAACATGGAACTATTTGTCCCCATAGCATTGGCCAGGGGCCTGAGGTCGGGTCAGGATTCTGCAGCAAGGTAGCTCTGAGGCTGGGGTTACCCCAGAAGTGGGAAGGCTGCCTGGGGCTCTGTTCTAGTCTTCTCCTGCTCTCCCTCCTAACCAAGGAGGCTAGCAACTTCAGCCCAGGAACGTGGAGCTGGGGATCAGGAATAGGAAATAGTTGGATGGGTTTTAAGTTTAGACCCAGTGCCATAGGCTAAGCGAATATTAGTCCTGGATATTGAGCCAAGCTGGTGTCAGGCCAGGAGCTGGAGCTAAAGCTTGAAGTAGATGGGAGCTAAAAGTGGAGTCGAAGCTGAGGTAAGACCTGACCCGGAGCTACTAGCACCACTGGAGTGAATCCAAGCCAGGCAAGGGTCTGAACCAGGAGCCAGAGGCCAGGATGGAGAGGATGGGAGATGGAGGCCAAGGTGCTCCCACCCCACACTTTCAGAACCTTCTTAGTATTTCACATAGTATTTCACCTCATTCTGGGTACAGAATGAGGACACCCAGGAGCTGCTAAGTAAGAAAGAGAGATAGGAACGCAAAGAACTTCAATCCAAGGCACGCTCTGGCAAAAGAGCCCTCTGTGAAGCTGGCCAGACGTCATTCAGCAGGCATGGATGAGGGAGATTGTTGTTAGCAGAGTAGGCAGTGGGTGCAAAGGTGCAGAGGTGAGAGAGCCCAGTTCAGGGCTTGTTCAGAGGCGGGTGGCTGGAGCAGCTCAAGAGCAGTGAGCATGTGGCTTCTGAGGCTGGCGTTCAGTGTCCATCTGCTCAGGAAGTGGAATTTTATCAAGAGGCAAATCCTTGACAGGTGTTATGAAGGACAGTGACAATAAAAAAAAGGACAGTGACATGGTCAGACTTGCATTTTTGTTTTTTTTTAAGATCGTATTTATTTATTTTGAAGAGAGAGGGGAAGGCAGGGAGAAAGAGGGAGAGAAACATCCATGTGCGACAGATACATCCATTGGTTGCCTCTCACACATCCTCAACCAGGGACCTGGCCTGCGACCCAGGCATGTCCCCTGACTGGGAATAGAGCTGGTGACCCTGTGGTTTGCAGGCTGGAACTCAATCCACTGATCCACACCAACTGAGGCGAGACTTGCATTTTAGAAGAGCCTTCTGGCTGCTGATGTGGAGAAGGGACTGGGGTGGGGGTGGGAGGACTGCAAGGCAGGAAGACCGAGGAGGAGGCTGATGTAATAGTCAGGGCAGATCAAGAGGCCCAAACTGGGGTAGTAATTCCAGGAATGGACAGAAGCGGACAGGTGCAAGATCTGTAGAGGGGTAAGATTTACAGGATTTCGTGATCATGTTTTAATTGACGGTCAGGGAGAAACTGAAAACTGGGAGAACACCCAGGGTAGAGCCTGTGTCCAGGCTGCCGAGAGGCTATTGCAAAAGTGGAGCCACAGCAGGAGAAACCATAGGAACAGAGCCTGAGCTCCCGCCTTGTCCTCCCAACTCTGCCCCTCACCAGCCGCATGTCCTTGGAATGTTACTTAAGCACTCTGAGCGTGTTTCCTCCTCTGTAGAAAGGGGGGCATTTTATTTCCTCCATAGGGTTCTGATGAAGGTTAGACAAAACATGTGTGGTGTCTGCACATAATAAGAGTCGATGCCTGTTTCAAAGCTCAGCCCTGCTCCAGCCCAAATCTCTGGCTCCCAAGCAAGATCGATGATCTCTATCAATGGGGATTGCTACACCTCCTGGTGCCAAAGGGTGGGGCTCCCTAGCCTGACCTGCAGGTGTCCTACCATGTGTCAGCTACAGGCAACCCTGGCTGCCAACATCCCACCAGCTAAAAGAATGTCCTGGGGCCCTGTTTGCTCACTCTCTAGCCAGTGTAGGCCCTTCCTCTGAACTTCCCTTCCCAATAGAGTCCCAGAGGCTCACCAAGCTACCTTGGTGGGCAGAAAGGAACCTCTGAAGGTCACTGAGATGTACTGAACTTGACTAAGGTCTTGTCCCACCTCCCCCTTCATTTGAGTTGCAGCGGTTTCAAGTCCTTTCTGCCCACCTATTCCTCAGACTACCTCTGCGGTGAGGTAAGGGCAGGGTCCAGCCCTGCAGGATGAAGGCTAAAACCATCTGAGGAGGCAGCTGGATACTGCAGTCTTGCAGGCTCCCCTCACCCTCCTTTAACATCCTTCCAATCCCTTCCAATCCTTAATCCAATCCATTAACCATCCTTAATCCCTTAATGTAAACAGGACTTTAGGATCTTCCCTAGGCCTCAAGCCCAGCTCTCTTTCCAGAGCACCAGGCCCCTGGATATCCCACTGATCTCAGGACCTGGACTCTCAGACCCCCATGATGAAAAGAAATTTCATTCTTTTCCTCTAAACCCTCAGGTCAGTAAATAATCAGGTCATCTCCCACCCACTGTTGCAAGCCAGAAACCTAAGGATCAACTAGGCTTCCTTTCTCTTCCTCCTGTCAGTTCTACTAAATACCTGTCACCTGTCTGCTCCTTTTCTCCATCTTCACTCCACTTCCTGTTCAGGTCTCCACAAGGTACACCCAATCACTGACTTCTGGCCTCTAGCCTAGCAGTGAAAGTTCAACAGCCTACAGAACTTTTATTTGATTCAGGGGATTCCAATGGCACAACCTGCTCTATTCTGACATTTTTCAGAAATCTTTTATTAGATGACGTCTCAGAAGGCAACATTTTGAAATCAAGCAATCAATAAACACAACAGTATCTGCCTTTCAAAATAATTTGCCTCGCAGACCCTTGCAACAGCAGAATTGCCCAAGAGGTTTTTTCCTTGTACAATTAACACGACTTTGCAAAACTCATACAAAAATATGCTTTTAAAAAAGACACTGCCTCTAGCATAATACCCAGTAACGGTTTACAAAACATGAGCATCCTAGGCCTTCGATCTTTTGTTTTAAAGATTTTATTTAGCCCTGGCTGGTGTGGCTCAGTGGATTGAGCACAGGCCTGCGAACCAAAGGGTCGCCAGTTCAATTCCCAGTCAAGGCACATGCCTGGGTTGTGGGCCAGGTTCCCACAACACACTGATGTTTCTCTCCCTCTCTTCCCCTTTCTTTAAAAATAAATAGATAAAATGGCTTCTTTTTTAAAATCTTACACTTAATGGATACTTAGTAGTTGCAGTCAGGGTTCCAAGTGCTTCACATGAAATTTATTTAATCCAACACTCAAGAAAGTAATGGATCATCAAATCCTCTGCACACTTAATCCAACACTCCACACGCTGACGCCCAGAGGGCTTAAATAATTTGTCCAAATCGTACAGCTAGAGAGTGAAGGAGCCAGGATTCCTACCCAGCCATCTGACCACCGGGCCACAAACTGTAAAGGTACTTGGGATCATGGACCATTCTGCTCACCAGCTCCTGCCACAGCTGAATAACTAATGCATGCCTGAATGAGTGAATGTAAGAATAATGAACGAAAGTGCAGATGGAGTCTTTGCTCGGTTACTACCTGCCTGAAAGCCGCAGGCCCTGCCCCAGTGACTAGGCCAAGAACTCACTCCAGGGGTCCGGAGCGACTCAGCGGGGAGCCAGGCTTGCACAATGCAGGTGTGGACTGTTTCCTCCCTTCCGCTGCTTTAATGTTCCGGGACAGCCCAGGCCAAGGCTTCCTGCGCGCAGTCAGGGGCCTGCAACGTCCGGCTGCCGGCCCTCAGGTCCCAAAGCTCCACCCAGCCCTGGAGTTGCAGGGGCGGGCGGGGGTTACTAAGGAGGCGCCTCTTTCCCCTCACCCAGCATTTGCCGAGTCCTGACTGGAGGTCTGGTTCCCTGTCCCAATTCCACTTCCTAGTTGTGTCTGCTAGCAGTGCCAACACGGATTGTAGCCTCCTGGTCCTTCCCGTCCTGCCCCCACCTCCTTGATACACAGCATTAAGGTGTTCAGGCACTGAGTGGCAATTTAAATTCAGCACCCCTCCACAAGTATGATAACAATAACTCCTACATCACACCCCTCCACAAGTATGATAACAATAACTCCTATATCACAGACTACGTTCTAGGGGGTGAGATGCCCAGCCGGAGGTTTGGGTGAATAATCCTATTTAATCTTCTCAACAGCCATGCATGCTGAATCTTCTTATCCCTGTTTGACAAATTGGAGACTGGGCACACGTTTGGTTTAAGTGCCTTTCTCAGATCATACAGCTTGGGGTGGCGCAGCCCAGATCCGTTTGACTCTAGGGTCTTGCTTTTCCTGCACAGTGTTCTGTGCAGTCATTCCCAATTTCAGCCCAGGGGCACGAACCAGGCCTGGGGATACAGATCCAGATGGGCACCTTCCTACCCTCCAAGAAGCTCCACCCCTTCTGATGGGGGGGGGGGCATTTTCTAATGCTGGCTGATCTAGGAACTTGCTTCATTGCTAGGCAGATGAAACAGCATGCCTGAGCACCTAGGCACAGAGAGATTTCAGGTGGGGGGAGTGGCTTGCACAAAGCCTGAGACTGGACCCCTGGGTCAAGTTTCTGCAACAACACAACAACACTCCCTCCACTGTACCCACCTACAGCCCCTGCCTTCTGAATTGGGTGCTCCATCCATGGGTCGTCTCCAAGTGTGTCTGTTGGCAAGACTTCAGAAAAAGCTTATCTCCTCCCACAAGACCTAATGTGGGAAAGGCCTAGTAAATATCTAACAGCTGGCCCAGGGTGGGGAGAAACTCCAATATGTAGCATTTGTGGGTTTCCATGAAATGCATATTCCACCATGGCCAAGGCCAGCTGCCAAAGTTGGAGATGGACAGTACTTCTACCATAACAGATACAATCCATATAGTAAGAATGACGAGTTTACACTCTTCACGGTCTTGGTTTTTAGAATTTATTTAAGTGTACATTTATATCCTTTCATTTTTAATGACTGTGCTTAACAACCAGTTCCCATAATTCCTGAAAACGCAACAATTGGCTCTCCCCAAGCTAGTACAAGCAAGTCCACCGCCTAAGGAACTCAGGTCCAAGGGCCGGCCCCTCCTCATGCTTCCTTAGGCCCCAGGCCACCAGCATGGGATTTTCTGTCTAGCCTGGGTTTCCCTCTAGTGGACAGAAGAGTCATTCCAGGTGATTCTCTTGCTCCACCTGCATCCAGAGCTCAACACCCAAAGCAGGGCAAGGATGAAGTTATTGTCCCTCAGGAGAAAAGTTTCTTAAGAGGGATCTATATGGTTTCTCAATTGTCCTGAGGCACTAGGCACTTGACATTCCCCCTCTCTGAGGGGCAGTGTCTGGAGGGCCCCCTCGGCTTCAGCCATTATCGCAATCTCCAGAGCTTCTCAAAAATCCCATCTCATGCCCCATGTGGGAGCTCAGGCTGTCTACATCAGCCCTTCCAGTGTGGGGAACCCTCTTCCATTACACCTATCTTTAAGAAGGCACACTGAGAAACCCTGTTTGCGTTAGGGATTAAGTGTTTACGTTAACGCGTAGCCCGCTGAGGAAACACTGATGAGGACCATTCATAAGTGTTGGGCACATATAAGAAAATGGAGTCAATTAGATGTAGAGTTAGGGCTCCAACTCTCCTTCCTGCATCATCCAGAAGTGATCTTTCAAAGCACAGATATGTCCGTGTCACTCCGCCACACACAAACCTCCTGTAATTCTCTGTGGCTTTCAGCATTGGTCGATAGCCAGGCATTCAACGCCTTCCTTGGTTGGGATTCCACTCGCACTGTTTACCTTAAATTTCCAAAGCAAGAAAGAGAAGAAAACTGAGGTTTTTGAAATTCTTTTCTTGGCCAGGATCTCTGATAAATACTTTGCAAAGAGCATCTTAGTTAATTCTCCCATTATGCTGCTAGAGATAAGCATTTACAGATGAGAAAACTGAGTCAGTACAGGTTGGATCATAGTAACACAGTTTGCAAACAAATAAGTTTTTAATCCAGTCTATTTCTCTTTGTTCTTGAAAACTGCCCCTGTCTCAAAGGCCGGGCCTTTCTCTGGGGTTGGCTGCAGAGACGGAGGCACGGAGTCTCCAGAACTCCTTCCTCACGGCACTCAAGGCAAGGCCACATTCCTTAGGGTTCTAAGGAACGGGCTGCTTTTCAGTGAAACCCAAACAGCGGTTACAGAACCACAGATACGGGATAAGAAACCAGACTTGAATCTGATTAAATTCTTCTGGTGCTACCGCCAAAGACCTTCCTCTCCCTTCCTTTCCCCCTTCCTCCTCCCTAACTCTCCCTTCTCATTCTCTCCCACCTTCATCTCCTTAACTTCCACTGGAATCCTAGACATCTTGAACGCTCAGATCAAATTTCCCTCCTCCAGAGAGCCCTCTCAGACAACCTGGCTCAGGAATCTGCCTAATGAAAGTGAGAATTGTTGCAGTTTGAAAGGAAGAGCAGATTTCTGGCTAAATGTGAGGATTGATCTCATGTGTTCATCTCCCTCAGTCCTGAAATTCCATTAAAATGACAGTAAATGCATTAGGGAAAAAATATAAACTCACAAGGGAAGGGAATGACTGCTTAATGGATATGGGATTTCTTTGTGGAGTGATAAAATGTTCTGGAATTAATTGTGAAGGCTGTAAAAATGAAAAGAAAAGAAAAACAGGAAGGAAGGAATAAATGGGAGGTTAGACCCCTACCAGCGCTTGGATGTGTAATAATACTCAACACAGTTTGGTTAACCAGGAAAGCTCCCCTGAGCTTCAGTATCCAAATTTTTTACTGCAGTTTTATTATGTAGGCATGATTGATTGAATCATTGCCCACTCCATCTCCAGCTCCCTTCCCTATCCCAGTAATCAGGCTGACATCACGTGGCTTAAAGCCTCGACCCTATAATCATATAATTGGCCCTTCTGGCTTGGCCAACCCTAAATCATCTTAAATTATCTAAGCACCCACCAAGAGTACCTTCATTAGCATAAACCATTCTTTGGGAGCCTTGAATAGCAAAGACTATCCTATCACTCAGGAAATTCCAAGGATTTTGAGGCTACCTCCTAGGAAAGTGAGAAGGTAATAGAAACACACACAAGGGCTAGTCAAATTCTTTTTTTTTAAAGATTTTATTTATTTATTTTAGAGAGGGGAAGGGAAGGAGAAAGAGAGGGGAAGAAACATCAGTGTGTGGTTGCCTCTCACGCACCCCCTACTGGGATCCTGGCCCTCAACCCCGGCATGTGTCCCAAACTAGGAATCAAACTGGTGACCCTTTGGCTTGCAGGCTGGCACTCTAGCCAGGGCTTCTTTCTTTCTTTCCTTCTTTTTTAAAATATTTTATTTATTCATTTTTAGAGAAAGGGGAAGGGAGGGCGAAAGATGGGGAGAAACACCTATTAGTTGCCTCTCACATGCCCCCAACTGGGGACCTGGCCCCCTAGTCCAGGCATGTGCCCTGACCAGGAATTGAACCAGTGACCTTTTGGTTTGCAGAACAAGGCCCAATTCACTGAGCTGCACCAGTCAGAGCCAGTCAAATTCTTTATTTATGCAATGGACCCACGCCAATGCACATCACTGAAAAAATTCACAATATCAAGACAAAGAGCACATCCTAAAAGCTTCCAGAGAGAAACAGGTCACATACAAACTTTTACAGATTAAATGGTATTAATCTTCACAATATCAAGGTTGGTGACTATGAAATAGGAAAGCAATACCTCTAAAATTCTGAGGATAGCCGTGGCCGGTGTGGCTCAGTGGGTTGAACACTGGCCTGTGAACCAAAGGGTTGCTGGTTTCATTCCCAGTCAGGGCACATGCCTGGGTGGTGGGCCAGGTCCCCAGTAGGGGGTGTGCTAGAGGCAACACACTGATGTTTCTCTCCCTTTCTTTCTCCCTCCCATCCCCTCTGTCTAAAAATAAATTTTAAAAAAATAAAAATAAATAAAATTCTGAGGACAAAGTATTTCTAATGTAGTACTTTATACCCAATTGAACTATCAACCAAAGGTGCGGGTATAATAAAGACAACATCAGAAATGTAAGGTCTCAAAACTTTTACTTCTCAAGTACCCTTTCTCAGGCCTCTGCTGGAGGCCTCACCAATGGGAGGAGGTAAATCAAGAAGGAAGAACTGAGTTCCAGAAAACAAGGGAGCTAACAGAAGAGGGAAACAAAGGGAATTTCCAGGATGATGGTGGAGGGAACTTGCACAATGACAATTGTGGAGCAGGCCTAGGGATCACTAAGTTCAAGTTGGAGCTGAAAGACAAAGGGCTCCAAGAAGGGATGTTTCCAAGAAAAAAATGGAACCTGACATGTTTGACCATATGAAATGATCTTTGTAGTTCTAGTGGGAATGTGTAAGGTTAAATTCATACTATATACATAGAAACCTAAGCAAAAGAAAAAGTGAGACAATTTAACTCTGAATATATATAGCTAAAATACTATAAATATTGAATATTCATTTTAAATTTGAACTACAATTCTATTGGAAGAATAAGGGAAGTCCAAGTATGTGGGAGTGAAAAGGGAAATACAAGTGCTACATCTTCTCCTATTTTAAAATGTCAGTGAGCCCTGGCTGGTGTAGCTCAGTGGATTGAGCACAGACCTGCAAACGAAAGGGTTGCCGGTTTGATTCCCAGTCAGGGCACATGCCTGGGTTGCAGACCAGGTCCCCAGTGGGGGCCGTGTGAGAGGCAACCACACATTGATGTTTCTCTTCCCCTTTTTCTCCCTCCCTTCCCCTCTGTCTAAAAATAAATAAATAAAATCTTTTTTTAAACCCTCCATTCTCCTCCCTTTTAAAAAATAAATTAAAATGTCAATAAGAATTTTTAAATCAGCAAAAAATTATCCGGATCACTCAAAATATGGAAGTAAAAACTGTACAAAAACCAGCTAAAAGACTGGTTGCCTTTGGGGACTGGGAGTCAAGGGCGGAGAAGGCAGAGCAGAAGATTGCCTCTTTTTTTTTTTAATTTGTGATACATTTAGTTGCTTTTTTAAAAACTATGTTCGTGTATTATTTTGATTAATTTTTTTTAGGAAAAATGAAGAAAATTAAAAATTGCAGAAAAATTGAGTGTCCCTAAGGAAGCATTTGTTACTTTGGTGAATTCATCACCATCTTGGGTCCAGACATCTCTGCAGAAACCAGAGCTGTCAGCCCTAAGAGCAGCAGCATTTCTATGAACAGCTACACATTAACCAGGCTCCTGAGACCAATATTTCAAATCAAATACCAATTCATTAATTTATAAAGAGAAGCAAAGCTTTGAGGCATACCGGATCTTCTTGTTCGCTGATGAGTGCATTCTCTCCCTGGAGTGAGTCTACACAGGGAATAAAGTGGTTTTCAACATGTTGCTTGGTGGTCCAGAGCACCAATGAAGTGGGGGTTGAATTGGGTGGTTTCAAAGAATGATGCCTCCATTTCCCATGTTCCTGGATCAGCATCTTTGTCCCCAGAAAGTGCTAGGATGGATACTCTGGTGGTTGCCTTGACAACTCTTCTCAATCTCTGTCCAGAGCCTTCTTGACTGGCACTTCTTTTCTTTAGCTGCATTAATACCTTTATTCAGGTTATAGGCTAGACTGGGCCTAACTCTGCCTCCATCTCTAAAGTTGATACATCTGTTTTACTTTATTTTATTTTATTATTTCATTTTATTTGCAAATGAGTTGGTTTAATACTAGGTGATACAGAATTCAGGATAAAACAAAGACTGAAGAACACACATTGACAGGATTCTGGGCTGGGTTTACGCTGACCTCAGAGCCAAGGCTGAAATGGCAGAGTGAGAAGAACTAAAGCAATGAGCCACTGCATGATTACAATAATTACTTTTTTAAAAGTTTACCTATATTTATTTTTTTCATATATTTTATTGATTATGCTATTACAGTTGTCCCATTTCCCCCCCTTCATTCCCCTCCACCCTGCACACCCTCTCCCACCCACACTCCCCCACTTTAGTTCATGTCTGTGTGTCATAAGTTCTTTAGCTTCTACATTTCCCACACTACTCTTGCCCTCTCCCTGTCTATTTTCTCCGCACCGTCTATGCTACTTATTCTCTGTACCTCCTCCCCACCCTCTCCTCCCACTCCTGTTGCTAACCTTCCATGTGATCTCCATTTCTGTGTTTCCGTTCCTGTTCTATTTGTTTGCTTGGTTTACTTTTGTTTTTGCTTTAGGTTTGGTTGTTAATGATTGTGAGTCTGCTGTCATTTTACTGTTCATATTTTTTATGTTCTTTTCCTTAGATAAGTGGCTTTAACATTTCATATAATAAGGGCTTGGTGATGATGAACTCCTTGAACTTGACCTTATCTGAGAAGCACTTTATCTGCCCTTCCATTCTAAATGAAAGCTTTGCTGCATAGAGCAATCTTGGATTGTAGGTCCTTGCATTTCATGACTTGGAATACTTCTTTCCAGCCCCTTCTTGCCTGTAAGGTCTCTTTTGAGAAATCAGCTGAAAGTCTGATGGGAACTCCTTTCTAGGTGACTGTCTCCTTTTCTCTTGCTGCTTTTAAGATTCTCTCCTTCATTTTAATCTTGGGTAATGTAATTGTGGTGTGCCTTGGTGTGTTCCTCCTTGGGTCCACCTTCTTTGGGACTCTCTGAGCTTCCTGGTCTTCCTGGAAGTCTATTTCCTTTGCCAGATTGGGGAAGTTCTCCGTTATTATTTGTTTAAATAACTTTTCCACTTGTTGCTCTTCCTCTTCTCCTTCTGGTACCCCTATAAATCAGATGTTGGAATGTTTAAAGATGTCCTGAAGGTTCCTAAGCCTCTCCTCACTTTTTTAAATTCTCGTTTCTTCATTCTTTTCTGATCGGTTGTTTCTTTCTTCCTTCTGGTCCACTCCATTAATTTGAGTCCCAGTTTCCTTCCCTTCATTATTGGTTCCCTGTACATTTTCCTTTATTTCACTTAGCATAGCCTTCATATTTTCATCTAATTTGCAACCACATTCAACTAATTCTGTGAGCATTCTGATTACCAGTGTTTTGAACTGTGCATCTGATATATTGGCTAACTCTTCATTGCTGAGTTGAATTTTTTTCTGGAGCTTTGATCTATTCTTTCATTTGGGCTATTTTTTTGTGTGTTGATGGGCCTGTTACATAGTGAGGGGCGGGGCCTTAGGTGTTCACCAGGGCAGGGAAACCCATGTTGCTGCATTGTGACACTATATGTGGGGACCGGGTCCAAGAGGGAACAATGCTACCTGCCTCACTCTCGGCCCATTTTCAGTCACTTCCTCTGCTACCCACAAGCAAATTGGGCCCTTCTGTGCTGATTCCCGTGTGGGTGGGCCTGTATGCATTCTAGGATCCTGTGGGTCTCTCCAACGAACTCTCCTGTGAGGCTGAGAGTCTCTCCCGCTGCCACCTCAACACCCACAGGTGTTTTCAATCGGTGTTTTGAGGCTTTATTTCCCGGAGCTGGGACCCTGGGTTGTGCAGACTGTCCTGCTCCCCAGTTTCATCTGGTTTATCTGTGCAGGAATGTGGGACCGCCCGGTCTGCCAGCCGCCGTCTTGCCATTTTCCAGCTGCAGCCTTGTGTGCCACACCCCACTCCACAATTTGCCACCTTGCTGGTCCGCCAGCCACTGCCTTGCCACAAGTCCTCTCCGCCCCGGCTGCCCATCTCCACCCCTCCTACAGGTCTGGATGAATGTGTCTTGCTTAACTCCTTGGTTGTTGGACTTCCACACATTTTGATTTTCTGTCAGTTCTGGTTGTATTTTGTTTTCAAATTGTTCTTGTCCTTCTTTTGATTGTGCGAGGAGGCACAGTATGTCTACCTATGCCTCCATCTTAGCTGGAAGTCTACTTTTTTTTTTACAGAAGTTTATTCTTAAATGTGCAACAGGCTCCAAGACAGTACCATTCAAGCTATAGGTGGCAAGAGATGTTATGACAGGGAATCCAGATTTTGAAACAGGAATGGAATTAAGGATTACCATTGTCCCAGGCACAGGAGCAGCTTTCTTTTGCCAGATTATTTTTAATAGCTTATTTTTAATGTATTTTTTCCATTACCATTTATTCCCCTTATAATCTCTTCCACCTTCTTTTTTTTTGGTAAAGATTTTCTTTCTTTATTTATTTTTAGAGAGAAGGGAAAGAGAGAGGGAGAGAAACATCCATGTGTGATTGCCTCTTACATGTCCCCTACTGGGGGTCTGGCCCGCAACCCAGACATATGCCCTGACTGGGGATCAATCAAACCAGTGACCCTTTGGTTTGCTGCAGCCTGTCCTCAATCCACTGAGCTACACCAGCCAGAGCATCTTTTTTCTTCTTTTAATAAGAGACAGTTTATTTAAAAAGTCACAGAGGTAGAAGTGAGCCATAGGAAAAATGGGCTTAGGAAACAAGTTAGAGAGGCAAAAGAAGAGGTCCCTGGAGCTTAGGAGAGAGACGGGCAAAGGTAACTCTTTAACCCCCAAGGGGGGAGGGTTGCACTTTGCCAGATTTCTTCATTCCACCTGTGGCCAGGGGACCCTTCCCCGCAGCTTTCAATTTTGGCTCTTCGAGTTTCTTCTGCTCCTGTTTTTGCTTCTGCTCGAATGCCTTATTTCCCTCTTCCATCTCCTTGGCATGCTTCTTGGACTGCTTCAGGGGCTTCTTCTTGCCACCTTCACTACAGTCCCTTCCCCAGATCCTGTCACCAGGAGCTGATACATCTCTATTTTAAAGTATTAGAGGGTCATGTCCAGTGCAACATATTTATTTTTTTTTAAAGAGAAAGTACGTGCTATGTGCACAGTTGAACATCTTTGCCATTTTAAAAAATATTTTATTTCTTTATTTTTAGAGAGAGGGGAAGGAAAGGAGAAAGTGGGAGAGAAACATCAATGTGTGGTTGCCTCTCATGTGTCCCCTACTGGGGACCTGGCCTGCAACCCAGGCATGTGCCCTGATTGGGAATCGAACCAGTGACCCTTTGCTTCACAGGCCCGTGCTCAATCCACTGAGCTACACCAGCCAGGGCCAGTGCAACATATTTACAAAGCACCCATCACACACCAGGCTCTGTTCTAAGCCCTGCGGTTACAGCAGTCAACAAGACTGATATTTGTCCCTGCCCTCACTGAACTTACAGTCTGGTGCAGAAGACCGACATTAAGTAAAGTGCAAAGTGAAGGAACAGCCTAACTCTCAGATGACAACTTAATTTACTTTATCCTATTTCTTAAGGTAGAGTCACCTCCTGGTTGCCTCCAGATATCACCAAGTACAATGAGCCATGGTGGGAAGGAACTATTGAGTAAGGATTCTTGTATAGATAGAGAAGGAAGACCCATTTTCCAAGCATAGATTCCCAACTTCCCATGAATTCTAAACCCAAAATCTTTCCAGTGAAGTAATTTTCTGCTTCAATCTATCTAGGGTTGGTTTCCATCGTTTGCCACCAAGAGCTCTGGTACAGCAACCATTTCAGACATTTGTGGACCAGAAAACAAGTCACCAGAAGGCATTTCCAATCCCTCTGCCTCAGGGCTGCAACCAGACCTGAAATCTTTCTGATCTGGGCCTTCTGTCCAGCACAAGGCAAGGCACACAGGCTGTCTCAGTTGAATCTGGTTGGCTGAGTCACTCAGTAAGTTCATAAATACCTGCCAGAAGGTGTTCTAGGTACTGAGGTTGCAAAGCTAGAGAGCTAGTTGCTGCTTTCAAAGATGTCCCACAAGCACCTTAGACCCAACATCTAAAACTAAGGGTATCGTCTACCTTGCCTTCTCCCAACCTATCAGCTCATACCATGTCCCATGTTCCAACAACCCTGAACTGCTTGCACTTCTCCTTTCCTTCTGTTTAGATGTCATCAGTGAATAGTTGGTGTTCTTAGAATACAGGGGTGAGAGGGAAAGAGACAGAGAGCAGGCAATCAGGCTGCTGCTTGTTGACAGGGACCAGACCTTGAATGCCAGGTAAAGCAGTCTAGATTAATTGGCAGCTATTCCAAGTTACTTTCCTTGGCCTAAATAGAATAACCTTGTAGTTTAGCTTTTCCTCTTTTACCGAAGATAGTCTACATGGAAGATAATATAAAGGACTTATATGTCCATCATCTTGGCCAGAGATGCAACTGCAAGCAATATCCCCATATTACAGATAAGCAGACAGAGGCCCCAAGTGTCTTGCCTCTACAGCCAGCTAGTAGCAAAGCAAGGGCTTCAACAAAGTTTCCAGACTCCAAATCCCCATTCTTTCCTCTACGGAGTGTGTTTTGTGTGTGGTGAGAGGGAGGGGCGCGCCTCAGCCGTGGCCTGTCCCTGGGGGAAAATTCTCCCCATCACAGCACCAGGGGCTGTCTGTTCTGCTGGCCTCTCCTCCTGGCCTTAATTCCCTTTTCTTAAATCCTCACAACTCTGTGAGGTATTACCATCCTTTCGTTTTATGGATGAAACTGAATCACAGAAAAGTGAAGTTTCAGGCTTCAAAGTCTGGAATCGTCACCCTCACTTTGCTGGGGTCCAGATTTGGAAAACCTAGCTAAAGAAACCGGTCAACGGTGATGAAGCGGATGCTGGGGACCAGGCCCAGTTCAGGGCTGAGGGCCGCCAGGTGGCGCGGTGGAGGTGTAACTGCTTCCCTACCTCCTTGCTCCCCCTCTTCCCGCCCCTCGCCCTCGGGCCAGACGCACCTGAACTAAGCCGGGCGAGGCCTGGGAAGTGGGTTCGTGGGGCTGGGCCGGGCGGAACGGGGAGTAGCTCTTGTCCCCAGCCTAGAGTGGGCAAGGATCGTAGCGTTAGTTCGACGTGCTGGAGCCGCCCGGGTCTTAATGAAGAATCACGTCCCTACGAGACGACCGCCGGGCTGCATCAGCTTGTCTTGTGCCCTGCGCTCCCCAATATGCGATTTATGGGGGACGGTATAGGGACTAGAAAAAGAGGGAGAGCAACCAGGACTGGGGTGGAAGCCGCAGTCCCCACCTGTCGACCGCCAGGAGGCGGTGGGTAGGGGGAGTGGTTTGTCCCGTTGGGCCCGCCCCCGGGTGCCAGAGCCCTGGGCGCGCAACGAGATATAAGGCTGCCGGGGAAACAATGCGCCTGGATCTCGCGCTCCCGCGCCTATCCTGGTAGCGTCTGGGCCTCCGTGCACGAGCGAGGAAGGGAGGGCGCGTGAGGGGGGCGCGCTCTTGAGTGCGGGCCGCGCGCTCGGTGGCGCGCATGTGCTTCTGTGCGGACTGCCGGGCTGCCCTAAGCCGGCCTGGAGCGGCTCCGCTCCTGGTATCGGGCGGCCTGAGCGAGGTGAGACTAGGGACAGCTGGTGGACGGGCACGGGTCCCAGGGCGCAGGCTGCAAGCTGCCTTCTGTGCACAGTGCGCCCCCACCCGGGCCAGCTGGGCCCTGGGAGCTGCGCTCCGAGCAGCGCTGGCAAAGTTTGCTTTTGAACTCGCTCCCCGCAGGCTCGTCTGCGCGCTGTGAGCGGCTTCGTTGGGCACGCTGACCCAGAACCAGGTTTCCCAGGACGCGAGGGAAGGGCGTGGGTTTCAAGCTCGGAGGTTTGGGAGGGACGAGGGCCTTGCAGTCGGCAGTGCTGGGGGACCTGGGAACGCCTCCTCCCTGGGCCCTTACCCCAGTCAGCACGTCCCCCTTCCCTCTCGCAGGGAGCGGACATGGACTTCGACTCGTACCAGCACTATTTCTACGACTATGACTGCGGGGAGGATTTCTACCGCTCCACGGCGCCCAGCGAGGACATCTGGAAGAAATTCGAGCTGGTGCCGTCGCCCCCCACGTCGCCGCCCTGGGG
Source organism: Carollia perspicillata (assembly GCA_004027735.1). NCBI lineage: Eukaryota > Metazoa > Chordata > Mammalia > Chiroptera > Phyllostomidae > Carollia > Carollia perspicillata. The sequence continues at coordinate 30,905 of PVKM010000731.1, forward strand.
CTCAGGTCCCGGAGTTGGGGACCCGGCCTCTGGAATTGGTCCCCCGGAGCCGTGGCCCGGAGGGGGCGCCGGGGATGAGACAGAATCCCGGGGCCACTCGAAAGCTTGGGGCAGGAACTACGCTTCCATCATCCGCCGCGACTGCATGTGGAGCGGCTTCTCGGCCCGGGAACGGCTGGAAAGAGCGGTGAGCGACCGGCTCGCCACTGGTGCTCCCCGGGGGAACCCATCCAAGGTGTCTGCCGCCCCGGACTGCGCTCCCAGCCTCGAAGTTGGCAACGCGGTGCCCGCTGCCCCCTGTCCGCTGGGGGATCCCAAGACCCAGGCCTGCTCGGGGTCCGAGAGCTCTAGCGACTCGGGTAAGGACCGCTCCGGGCCAATCATCAGGGGGACACCCCATGGGTGGCCAAAACTCTGCGGCTGCCTGAGGTCAGGCACTGGGTCTTTGCCAGCCCTTCCGGCTACCTCCCCCTTTCTCTGGCTTGCAGCTGCCGGTGTAGCCCCCAGCGGTGTCTGTCTGGCACGTGGGTGTGTTAGTAAACAGTTTAAAGAAGTGGCGTGGGAGCCAGCGTTTCTTTGATGATGATTGGAACCCCAGGGGACAAGGGAGACAGGGTGAGAGGCTTTGCGCTCAGAGAGGACAATACGGGGATTGCACTGCCGGGAATTCTGTCCTCTGGAGGCTGGAAGGGTCCCTTAAGGGTCACTCCAGGCTTAAAGTTTTTTGTTGCTGCCTCTTTCTGGGAAACTCACACTCCCCTAGAGAGAGAAGAAGCTGAGGAGCTTTTCGTGCAAAGCCAGAGCCTTCATCCTTTTAAAAACCTAGTCCCCTGTCTGCTTTACTTTAAGAATCTCTCCCATGCGTTACCATTTGTGCATCGGCACCATTACCCATGAGACAGGTAGGGGAGGAATGAACTCTCCCCAGTAAGGGAAGAACTGAGGCTTAGAAATAGGAAATCACTAGACGTGAGCCCCAGTTTCCTGCCATCCAGCCAGCCTCTTCTCCCTTCCTTCCTGGCAACCAGACACTTCTTCCTTGATGTGTAGAGGGTTTTCGAGTAGTTTATCTGAGAAGTGCTACACCTTGCTTTGTTGCTTTGGCCTGAGGTGGAAAGGTGACCCTTTAATTCCGTCCCAGTGCATCTGAGACCATCAGCTGCCTCCTTGCATTAAAAAAATGTTCACAGGTCCGTACTTCTTGCCAAACTCTTGGCTAGATGCTGGGGTCAAGGGTAAGGAGCTCCAGGCCCTTGCCCCCATCCCTGAATGCAAATGTAAACCTCACTGAGGACAGATCAGCATCCTGTGCCGCCAGACTACAGTGTCATCAGCCCAACCTTGTCTCAGCAGAGCAGTAGCAGACAGGATGTTTTTATAGAATGCAGACTGAGGCTAGTATCAGGCAAATCAGGACAGAGAACACTCACTGTCACTTTTGTAAATAACTTTTACATGACCATTTCGAGGGAACTGGGGAATGGGGTATGCAAGTCATCATACACTTGAAGGGAAAAGTAAAGATAACAAAAACAATTAAAAGTCCACTTTTTTTCAGTCCACTGTGCTTAAGGTCATTTCTAACTTGCTTGTTTTCTACATCAAGCTTGTGTTTGTTTAATGGCTGGAATGGGAATTTTGAGATCAAGAAATCAATAGCAGGTCTGGCACAAATAACACCCCTTTTTTATTACAAAATCATAAGCATGTAGTTCTGTAACAACAATATCACACTCAAGCACACCACATGACATTTTAGGTGAGATGTTCAAATTAAAACTATAAATTATTACACCCATATTATTATTCTAACAATCACACTCAAGCAGGCCTTACTTTTGCTGGACCCTGTATTTCTACGCAGGCTGATGGAGTGGTAGAGTGAGAACACTGTTTTGAGAGTTTGGAGATCTTAGTTTGAGGTCCAGAATGTTACAAAGGTGATGTGTGGCCTTGGCTGATCTAGCGCCGCTTCTCCCTCGGCACATTAGGGTGTCCACCTCTTGTCCAGTGGAGGGCATTTCCTCGTCTGGGTAGAGTTAGACACCACTCTCTGAAAAGGAGAGTAATGGTCTTACTTTATGTCGTCCTGAGGCAGAGCCTTCCCAGCCACCAGGTTTAACATTAAGATATTTAAAGATCTGAGATGTGGGAGAGCCTCCTGAATCACTTTCTGACCTGCCCTTTAACCTGAACCTGTTTGCAAGCTCCTGGTTCACAGGCCACATGGACTAGAACAAAATGCAACAGATTGCAAACAATGAGAGGGGTGGAGAGAATGACTGATGGCAAAGCTCAGCCAATAGGTGGTAGGGGCTTGGTAAAACAGCATTCCAAACACAGCCTAGTCAGCCAATCACAGGCCTTGAGGCCAGGAGGGCTGAATGGTCAGGTTTTATTAATGGAGAAATAATGCGATTGTCCACACAATGGAAGCCTTCCTGACAAAGGGGCTCAAGCATCCTAATATGCAAAAGAGGCAGAGAACTGAGCTCTTCTGTTGTCAGGGTGAAATGCATTAAGGTGGTCTTCTGTGTGGGGGGCTGAAAATGTGTGGAGTAGGAAGGTTTTCTTCCCCATTCCCAGATGGGGCGACCCAAGAGACCTTCAAGCCAGGGAATGATGGGGGCATGTCCAGGTATCTCCAGGCCCCTGGGGTTTCAGCCCTTGTATGGGGATAGGGGCTATTCTGCTGCCCAGTTCCTGCCCCTGGCTGTCGCTTGTACCTTTATGAAGTTCCTGCAGCTTTTGCCGACCTGCAGTTACAAATCCAACCCTGTTCTGGTCCAAGGAAGTGGGTGGGGCTGGCAACCTGCAAATGATGGATGACTTTAGAAACCCATTGAACCCAGGAGCAAAATGCCCCTGAGGGAAACGTTTCCCTCCCCTATGTGGGTGAGGAGGGATGTGTTGTAGCCCTCCCTTCTCTGACTCTTCCCCTGAAAGGGATAGTAGAATAGAGAGGTGGGGGAATAATAGGATTTATAACTTGTGAAAAGTAACAATTCCCCAAGTGCAGGCTGTGTTGGGCAGGAACAAAGGGCAACTCTGCCCACAGACCCCTCATTTACAATTCTGATGGGGCATGAAAGAGCCCGACTGGGGAAGATCTTTATAGCTAAACTTTGTCCCAGGCTGATAGCTCTTTCTCTCCATCCTCTGAGTGGGGGAGGGGAGAGCCCATGCAGACCGGGGGCTGTTGGCTTGGGTCTGCCTTTTGTTCTTATCTAAGCCTTGCTGTACAAAAGGAAATTGGAGAATATTTTCCTTCTCCCTTATTTACCTTCCTTTATTCATCCTGCCCATACCCAATTACAAATGAATCAGCTGTCTTTCCCCTCACTTCAATTTGTTTATATCTAAATTGAGAAAATGTCACCTTTCCCAAGCCCCAGCATAGGGTCCTTGTATGTGTTTCTCATGGGGTGTGTTTTCCTCTTGATTTCTCTTGGACAGAGGGTGAAGAAATCGACGTTGTGACAGTGGAAAAGAGACAGTCCCTGGGCGTACGGAAGCCGGTCACCATCACGGTGCGAGCAGACCCGTTGGACCCCTGCATGAAACACTTCCATATCTCCATCCATCAGCAACAACACAACTATGCTGCCCGTTTCCCTCCAGAAAGCTGCTCCCAAGGTGGGGCTGCAGAGAGAGGTCCCCGAGAAGAGGCTCTGGAGAGAGATGCTCCAGAGGAAAAGGAAGAGGAGGTACATGAAGAGGTTGTGAGCCCCCTGCCTATGGAAAGTGAGGCTCCCCAGTCCTGCCACCCCAAACCTGTCAGTTCTGACACTGAGGATGTGACCAAGAGGAAGAACCACAACTTCCTGGAGCGCAAAAGGCGAAATGACCTCCGTTCGAGGTTCTTGGCCCTGAGGGACCAGGTGCCCACCTTGGCCAGCTGCTCCAAGGCTCCCAAAGTGGTGATCCTGAGCAAGGCCTTGGAATACTTGCAATCCCTGGTGGGGGCGGAGAAGAGGATGGCTACGGAGAAAAGGCAGCTCCGATGTCGGCAGCAGCAACTGCAGAAAAGAATTGCATTCCTCAGTGGCTACTAACTGACCAAAAGCCTGACTGCTCTGTCTTACAAAAACCCAAGTTTATTTCTTAACCTTTTCTCCCTGCCCTTAGTAATTTGCACATTTTGGTTATGGTGGGACAGTCTGGACAGTAGATCCCAGGATGCACACAAATAAGGCTTTGCAGCCGGTGCACACAAATAAGGGCTTGCATTCTTGGAAACCTGGAACCCCAGCTCTCCCTCTTCCCTGACTCACGGGAGCACTGCGTCTTCTGTGGCGCCTTCGGCTTCTCGGGCAGGCAGCTGACTGAGGAGCCCCAGGGTCAGCCTCGCTTACTAGCTCTGGAGAAAAGCCTGACAGATGCTATGCAACAGGTGGTGGATGTGGTTGGGGCCTCCAGCCTGCATGAAACCTCACACTCCGGATGCGCGTTAGGTTGGGAAAGGATGCTCCCACTGCTGTCTCTGGGGTGATGCTAGGACAGCTGGGCCTGGACACGCTCCCCGAGGCTCCTTTTTCCAGGAGACACATGAGCTGTCTTGGGGGAAGACAAGCTTGCAGACTTGATCAGCGTGGACTGTTACCTCACTGTCAGACACTTTACAGTACCTGAGGAGTTGTAAACCTTTATATATACATATATATTACGGTGTTAGATGACAACCTTCTTCCTCCTCAGTGCTGCGACCTTGACAACACTTAAAGAGCTCAGCCTCCAGATTCTTTGTCTCAGCCCTCTGGGCCTTTTCCTCTGAGATAGAGACCGTTCTGTCTTCATAAGGGACTTTTTTTGTTTCCACAGGTCAGAAATACTTCCCTAAGACATGGGGAAATGGACCCTAGCCTGGAGATAGTTTGGCATTCTGGCTGTGAACTTGTTCCCTATCCAGGTGTCTTCCATCTTGGAATCTTTTCACAAGGCAATGTCAGGCACCTCAGGGGTGAGACCTGTACCACTTCCTATTTCCCAGCTGCCTCTCATCTCAATCCTTGACAAGTTTGAAGTTCTACTAGAACCATGCAAACCCGTCCTTTTTGTGCAACTCCAAGGAGCTTGCTGTCTCTGCAGCCACCCTTGGGCCTCCTACCAGCCTGGCATGAATCCCTTTCCTAGAATCTGAGACTTACTGAAGTTCTTACTGGGAGAGCTGCTGGGACTCATCCAGCGCTCCAGAAGGCAGCTTAGCTTCCTGGTGGGAGCTCTGCTTAGTGGACCATGATGGATTTTGCCCCAGCTGGACTTGGCACCTCCAAGTGGATTCCAGGTGCAGCCTCCAGTCTGTGAAAGGCACCCAACCCTACAGTGTCTTGTGGGCAACCTCAGGAGCCCTTAAGCCTAGCCTGGAAGAAGAACCAGCCCCCTCCAGAACTCTCCCCAGGGCAGCAGGTATCTGCTGGTTGTAGGTTTGAAAGTGGGGCAGGGAAGGATGATAGAAGGCCGTATGTGGTTCTGGAAAACCACCTGTTACTTCCAAACCTATTATGCACAGTGGTGTGTTTCTAAGGTTGCTTCCTGATGCCAGAGAACCCCAGTGGAAGTTTGGGGAAAGCCTCTGTACCTGTCAGAACATGGTTTTGGGAGCCAGCTGACTTCTGGAACTGTCTTTGGAGGACGGGTGGGAAGTAGGTTACTGATGTCTCACCTAAACGGCTTGTCTTTTACAAGCTTCTGTTGGGTATTATGCTGGGAGCAGTCTTTTTTTTATACTGTATTTTTGTATGCCTTTTGCAAAGTGGTGGTGTTTTTCTACAAGAAAAAAAAATGCCTCGGGCAATTCTCCTGTTGCAAGAGTCTGATTTATTTTGATCGGCAAGTTTACCTGATATTTTTTATTTAGTTGTGATTATCGATCTCCTGATTTTAAAATGTTGCTTTCTGGGACATCTAATAAAAGATTTCTCAAACATGTCAGAGTTGGGGCAGCTTATGCCAGCCGAGTCTGTCAGAACCAAGGAAGACGATTTCAGGGTGGCCAGAAGGCAGCCAGCGGGTTGCATTTCTCTAACCATGTTGCTAACCTGGTCATTCCACTTTGGGTTCCTGAAATGCCGTTTCAGACATGTCCAAACAATGTAGACTCGGCACTTGGTGAACATAAAATTCTCTTGGGAATTGCGAAGACGCTGAATTTGTACTTAAGAAGGCTTGAAATCCTGGTTCCACCACTTATTCTGTGTCTTTAACTTCATTTTCTGAGTCCTAGTTTCCTTCTCCATAAAATAGGGATAAATGCCCCTTCGTGGGGGTTTGGCAGGTATTCAATGAAGTGGTAGAGAATAAACCACTTTCTGAACTATAAAGCCTTTTATTCTTTAGGGTGAGACTGTTCATACTCTGCGGTGTGATGACCCTGGGCAGGACATCTTTTTAAAAATTCACAGTGAATTTGTGATATAATGTGATTTTTTTTTTCTTCCCTTGATTTAATGAGAAAAAATCAAGGCCCCTTTTCCCTCCCATAGTTCTCGTAAACTTGCTATAAATGCAAGAGGAGAGAATTTAGTAATAGCTCTTCCTGATAGAGCACTGCCTATGTCTGAGCTCACTTCTCCATACTATGCCACACTGATCACGTGCCAGGCTGCAGAAGAGGGAACTGTGACACAGCTAGTAAGTGAATGAGTTGGGATTTGAAACCAGCCATGCCTATTCCACAGATAAAAGTCTCAAACACTGTGTAGTGGTGATGGGCTTGTTTTGTTAGCATGAGGCGTGCGGAGGAGGTAAATATGAATTCCATCACTTAACTGCTTTTTGGAACTCTCTTTGTGGGGTCATTGTGCCTGCCACTTGCTGGGATGAAGTGAAGGGAGCCCCATGACCAGCCCCTCTGCCCATTTGTGGGCCGAGAGGGTGTCTTGCCCTAGAGAGGCCCCTTCTGGGACTGAAAGGAAAACAGATGCTGTTCAGAAAGGCCGTGAGCATCAAGGTGGGAGGAGGCCACTCTGCCTCAGCTACTCCCACCTTAAAGCTGAAACTTGGGTTGGTGTCGCCTTCCTGCACTCCTACGGAACCTGAGTGGAGTCAAAAAGCTGCTATCAAGTCCTCACATTTAACAACAAGTGTCCCTTACTGGTAAGTAAGCAATATCTGCCACATGGTACTGGAGCCCAGAGGGGTTTCTTGGTCAAGGTCACATAACAGAATCAGAATCCTAAACCCAGTCTCCTGCCGGGTAAACTTTCCACTCCACCCCCACAACCCCTACATCACCAAACCCAATCCATAAATAGCTGTTTGATAAAAATATCTTGGATTACTGGGTCTCTCTCTTTAAAATTGATTTTAGAGAAAGAAAAATATTGATTTCTTTATTTTTGTTTTTTCCCTGGCTGGTGTGGCTCAGTGTATTGAGCACTGGCCTGCAAACCAAAAGGTCGCCAGTTCAATTCCCAGTCAGGGCACATGCCTGGTTTATGGGCCAGGTCCTCAGTTGGGGGCCTACAAGAGACAACTGACTGATGTTTCCCTCCCTCTCTCCCTCTCTAAAAACAAATAAATACAATTTAAAAAAATTTTAGTTACGGTCAACTGTTCACATCCTTTTTATTGATGGATTGTTTTTGAGAGTACCTTTATTAAAGCTGGGGCCAGTGAAACGAAGGGCTTAGAAGAAGCAACAGGACAGAGCCCTGGGTGGGGCTGCTTTGGCTCCAGAAACAGGGAAGAAGCGAGCCAAAGTGGGCTGCCCACTGACAAGTCAGAAAAGGAGGCCTTGGAAGCAGGTTTGGGGGATGGCAGGGAGCCTGGGACAAGCTGCTGGCCCCTGTTGCTGCCCTAGTCGCAAGTCTCATGGGGACCCTTAGAGTTCAAGAGAGAAAAGTCAAGATGCACGCCTGGGAGAGAAGAAAGGCGTGGGCATGCTCCAGAGAGCACGCTCCCATCCTTTTTTGAGGACATTTGTCAAGAGACGAATTTGTAGGACTTCTCTCCCTTTCCTGAACCTTGAGAGAATTCCTGGGTCCTCAATAAGACAGTAGAGACTCTTCAGTACAGGCATAATGCTAGTTGTTTCACATGTCTTCAACCTCACCACAAACTGGAGAACAGAATAATGTCACCCTTTTCACAGATAAGCAAACTGAAGCTCAGCCGTTCACTGGGAAGTGGTTATCTCTAAGTCCACACCGCTGTAGCACCAGCTGCCTGACTCTAAACTTCAGCTCCTTGGAGTCCCGCTCTGCTGAGAAAGGAGTGGGAATAAAGCCATCTCCTGGTGGGGAAAAGAGGGTGTTTCTGGAATGTGAAGTATTTTAATCTCCTTCCTAGTTTATTCCTACTGACTCCTACCTCTATCTTTGTCTGGAAATAGTCAGGACTTTATTCCTGGATTTCAGAGAATACACGCTCAACTTGGTGATGTGGACAGAGTAAGGGGCAGCCGAGAAGCCACTCTTGGTAGAGACAAGAAAGGTCATCCTGTTAAACAATAAAAGGTTAACACATATGCTTAACTCCTGCCCCTATTGGCAGCTATTTTAGGGGGACAGAGACAGGTTGAGTGATCTTAGACGTGCTGAATTTGTCTGAACTGCTCCTCGGGTCAGGATATTGCAGAATATTCACTTTGGAAAGAAAAGGGGGAGGGGGATGGCTTTGTAGATTTGGAAGGTGATAGGAGAGAGTGAGAGTCGAGAGAGGTTCCCTTCTAAGAGTAAGATAACCAGTTGGGCAATGATCGAGGACTGGGTGAGTGGGGAGAGGTGAAGGGGAGGTATCTAAATGTGTCAGCTGAAGTTCCGTTGGGGTGTGGACGTTTCTACTTTAAGCCCAGTGGGCAGCTCTTGTTAATGTCTTTATTTAGAACTGCTGCCAAAGGAATCAACTGTATTAGTGTTACCATTCTTTTGTCCGGGAAATGTAAATATGTTCTTAAAGTCTCTCTCAGGTGAGTTCTTAAAAACCACAAGACTCACTGCCAAGGGTCCAGTAGGTGCCCAGGAAGTGATGGATCACATTTAAACTTCAGGGAAGCAGTATGGTTAAATGGTCTCTCACACCCAACAGACTTCAGTCCTAAATCTGGCTCTGCATTTTCCAGCTGCGTGACCATGGGAAAATTATTAACCTCTCCTAGCCCTGATATCTGTAAAACAGGTATAAACAATAGCACCTGCTTCACTGGATTGCTGTGAGCAATAGTAAATCTTAGTAAATAGAGTTTTTTTGTAGTGAGTTTAGACCATTGCCTGCCACACAGTAAGCATTCCATGGGCATGTTAGCTATTATCTTCTTTTCCCAATTATTTTTATTATAGTAAAATACACATAACGAATTTACCACCTTAACCATTTTTAAGTATCCAGTTCAGTGGTATTAAATCATTCATAATGTTATGCAACCATTATGTCCAGCACTATGCATCTCCATAACTCTTCATCTTGTAAAACTAGAACTCCATCCCCTTTAAATAATACCTCCCTGCTCTCCCCTTCCCCCAGCTCCTGGCAGCCACCATTCTGCTGTCTTTCTGATTTTTTTTTTTCTCTCTGATTTTGACTAAGTAGCTCATATAAGTGGAATCACACACTATTTGTCTTTTTGTGGCTGGATAACTTCACTTAGCATAATATCCTCAAGGTTCCTCCATGTCGTAGCATATGTCAGAAGTTTCTTTTTTAAGGCCGAATAATATTCCATTGTATGCATATACCATACCTCATTTTGCTTATCTATATCTCTTAGTGAACATTTGAATGGGCTCTCCATCTTAGCTATTGTGAATAATGCTGCTGTGAACATGGACATACGAATGTCTTTTTGAAACCCTGCTTTCATCGCTTCTCGGCATTTTGGCTAAGAGCGAGTGTAGTATCTGTTCTTATCAGTTTAATATCTGAAATGTCCTCTAACCAAGGACTGTATATTAAGTGGATTTTTGGAGCTGGGAGATGGAATAGGAGTTTGCTCTGTCCAAGAAAAAAAAAGAGAGAGAGAGAAGCCCTGCTTTCATTTGTTTTGAGTGTATAGCCAGTAGTGAAATGGCCGAGTCATATGGTAATTCCATTTTTAATGTTTTGAGGAAACTCCATGTGGCTTTCCACAGCAGCCCTACCACCTTACATTTCTACCAGCAATGCTCAGGGATTCCAGTTTGTCCGCATCCTCCCCAGCACTTGTTATTTTTTTATTCTAGCCATCCTAATGGGCGTGAGGTAGTAATTCATTGCAGTTTTGATTTGTATTTACCTAGTGATTAGTGATGATGAGCATCTTTTCATGTGCCTATTGGCCATTTGTATTCCTTCTTTGGAGAAATGGCCATTCAAGTTCTTTGCCCATTTTTGAATTGGATTTTTTATTACTATTTTTTGTCTTAGGAGTTGTCTATGTATTCTGGATATGTGGGCAGCAAAGCGGCACCAGGTGTTAGACTGGTGGAGTCAGACTAGACCTCATTCTGCGGCCTCAGTTCTTGAATCCTGGCTAAGAACGATTTCAGAGCTAAGACTCAACCTGTAAGAGAAAGGTTATTTAGAAAGTCACAGAGGCAGAAGAAGTGAGCTGTAGAAGAAATGGGCTCAGGGAACAAGTCACAGAGACAAAAGGAGGGCCCTTGTGCTTCGGAGAGAGAGAAAGGCAAGGATACCAAGCCCCCGGGAGAGGAGGGGAGGGGAATGGAGAGAGCAGTGGGAGTGCTCCACAGAGAGAATCTCACTGTGCCTTCAGCCTCAGGGTACAGTGGTACCTCGGTACTGGTCCTGAATTCGGTCTGGAGCTCATGAAGAGTGCTGAAACCGAGGAGTACCGAACAAGGAAGGATCTTCTCTTGTGGGCGGCGGCATGACTCAAACAAGTTTTAGCAAGTGCGACGAGTCCCGAGCAAATGCCAAGTGCTGAAACAGATTTTTGTCAGCAAACTGTGATGAGTGCAGGGTTTGACGTTCTGAAGTTGTCAAGTACCGAGGTATAACTATTTATCTGGAGGTCCCAGGGGGAGGATCCAGATAGAATATTCAGCAGCTCTCCAGGTGTGTCCTTTCAGGGTCCTGGTCTCTGCTGACTGGCTAGTGCCTGGGCAGGGGGGTGATTAGTCAATGCAGCTGGTCCTGATGTCAGCCATGCTGTTGTCTGTTTTTGCTGTTTTTCTGGGCCTAGAGCTGAAACACAACTGAGGCCTTGATGCATTTGATGTGGGTCAGAACCTCACTGTCCTGGGGACTTAATGCTTATGAGCTATTCTTTGGCCCCCTTGTTTTGTTCCCCCTCCAAGAGGGTCAAGCCTGCATGACTAGCAACATTGCTGGGGGAGGAAAGGTCAGAGGAGGGTCTGAAACTCATGATCATTGATCTGAAAGGGCAGGGGGGTCTATATCTTGTTACCAGTGAAATGCTAGGGGAGGAAAGGTTACCCTGAGGGTGAGGTCCTTGTTTTCCCAGTTTTGCCTGGTGCTAGGCGCCCTCAGTGCTTTCTGCCCTGGTGACCTCTGTACCTGGCCCATCATCCTTGCTCTGCTCCTGTCTAACTGCCTACCACAGGTGTTAAGCCCTTATCAGAGATATAATTTGCAAGTATTTTTTCCCCAAATGATTAGTGTTATTTAAACCATTGAACCAGCCACACCTAGAATACAGATTCATTGTATTGAAAGGTGACAGACAGAAGGGATTGGTAAAATAACAAAGCTTTCCAGAAGGAGTACTTTGAAGTAATCTTGAGTACACATATTGATGCTGTTCAAGAGGCAGTGAATTATAGAGGAAGGAGTAGCCAGGGCTGGGGAGACTGAGACAGGTAGAGGAGAAAAGGAGGGCAAAGACCTGAGTCTCTGATGGGTCCACAGTATCCCAGGACCCATGGCAGGCAGGAGCTGCACGTCTGTGGTGCTAATGCACATACGTGCCCTCCATTTGTCCTTACTTGGCACTGGAGTGCCTTCAATCTGAGCTAGAGTCAACTGACTCCATTCAGTCATTAAATCCTCTAATTCCTAATTTATTCAGGCAGAGATTTTAAAAAATATTTTATGTATTTATTTTTAGAGAGAGAGGAAGGGAAGGAGAAAGAGAGGGAGAGAAACATCGATGTGTGGTTGCCTCTTGCTCACCCCCAACTGGGGCCCTGGGCACCCCCCCCCCCAAATCCGACCTGGCCCATAACCCAGGCATGTGCCCTGACTGGGAATTGAACCAGCGACCCTTTGGTTTCCAGGCCAGCACTCAATCCATTGAGCCACACCAGCCAGGGCTCAGACAGAAATTTTTAAACCTGAGTGTATGTTTAGAATCTAACCACCTCCAAGACCCTGATGCAGTAGGTCAGGGCCAGAAATCTACATTGCTGATAAGCAAGCAGGCAGGTGGAATCCAGAGGTTACACTTAGAAAAACATTGGAATAAGGGGTTAGAGCCAAGTCCTGCAGAGATACAAAGGTACAAAAATATTCACAGAAGGTGGTATAGATGACATATTTCAGGGTTGGACAAAGTAGGTTTACAGACATGATGCAAAACATAGTTTATTCTTGTGTTATCATTGATTAATTATTGTATTGTTTTCCATAATAACAACTGCAACCCTTCTTTTGCCCCACCCTGAATAATGGTTAAGATCAGGAACTTAGGGTTACTGCTTATGTGATCTTGGGCAAATCACTCGCCTCCCTGCATGAGTTCCCTTCTTCTCTAAAATGGATATAATATTAACACCTACCTCATAGAACTGTTGTGAAGAAGAAATAAACCATATGTAAAGTACCTAGAATAGCATTTCCCACATAGTTAAAGCAATGAAGGTGAAGCTATGGTTCCTTATGGAAGTTCATGAGCATGCAAACATGATTACAAAATAAGGCGATGCGTGTTTCAGACAAGGGCTACAGGCCTCAGAAGGGGAAGAGAGCACTTCGCTTGGCGTCATTAAGAAAGTTCTTGTTGGGGGATATTGTAACTTTGACTGGAAGTAGAAGTGTCAGTAGTGTTTGGCTAAGTGAAGAGGAGACGCTGTTCTAGGCTAAGGAAATAATAGCTTTGGGGAAAGGGGACTGGGAAGGTTGTGTGGAACCCGGGGAAAGGGGAGACATCTGGTCTGATTTACTGGCTGAATGGTCTCATTTTTACAAAACAAGAGGGATGCACTAGATTTCTAAGAGGATCCTTTCAATAGCTAACATCCTCTGTGATTCTTTGAAATAGGGAAGTCAGGAAAAGAAACTGATTGTGGTTTGGGACACAGAGATTGAAGTGGTGGGGTCACCCAAAACAGAGGAAGTGGGAAATGTGACACTGAAGCTTTAGAAAAGGGTTTGAAATGAAGATGCAGGCTGGAAACTCATCAGGATATAAAGATGACGAAGGCCCGAAATGCCGAGCCATGAGAAAGAGAAGGGGCCAGAGGAGTACAGGAGAAGGCTTAACAGTCCTGAGGTGCTCACTTCGGCAGCACATATACTAAAATTGTAGTGATACAAAAATAAATAAATCAAACACAATTGGAACAGTACAAAGAAAGTTAGCATGGTCTTTGCACAAGGTGACATGCACATTCATGAAGCATTCCATATTTAAAAAAAGAAAAAGCCCGGAGTCTAGAACTAGCAAGGACCTCTGATGGCTCTGCGTCTTTCCCCCTTTTGCACCTCCTCCACTCTGGTTTTGCAGCCTTCAGGGATGCTCCACAGTATGCAGGTTCTCTTAGGGAGCTCAGAAGGCCCTAAGTGAGCACCCACTGAGAACATTCTGGTGTGCTCTGAAGCATACCCTGTAACTTAACTTTAGGTGTAACACAAACCCTACAACATGGTGAGCTCTACTCTATTCTTCCCCTTGCTCGTTTTGAGTAATTCTGATGCTCCCAAATTTGAATTAACTAATCACCCATGGAGACAGCAATTCACCAAACCAATGGAAGGTGTGATTACCCACAGGCACTGTACTGGGTTGCATAATATCCCCTACCTAATTCAGGTTTATCCAGAACCTATGAATGTGACCTTAATTTCGAAATAGGATCTTTGCAGATGTAATCAAGTTAAGTAAAATCATATTGGATTGGGCTGGGCTCTAATCCAATGACTGGTGTTCTAAACAGAGGGAAATTCACAGAGACGTGCAAATGGAGGAGAGGGCCATGTTAAGACAGAACCTGGAGTCATGCTGCCACAGACCAAGTAAAGTCAAGGATTCTCAGCAAGCACTGGAAGCCAGAAGAAGCAAGGATGGACTCTTCCAGAGAGGGAAGCATGGGATCATGGCCCTGCCCACATATTGCTCTAGGACTTCTGGCTCCCAGAATTGTGAGAGAATGCTGTTCTATTGTTTAAAGGCACCCAGCCTGTGGTTAACTTGTTATGGCAGCCCTTGGAAATTATAATGAAACAGGCACCAAGTTCATCATGAAATACCCCCCAGAGGAAATAGTTTTTATTTAGGATGCCTAATTAATATGGGGTTAGGTTGCAAAGGCATCTAGGGTTATACCAAAAAGCTAGTGTTTGTCTTTTTTTTTATGGTTTTATTTATTTATTTTTAGAAAGAGGGGGAGGCAGGGAGAAAGAGAGGGAGAGAAACATCAATGTGTGGTTGCCTCTCACACTCCCCAAACTGGGGACCTGGCCCTCAACCCAGGCAAGTGCCATGACTGGGAACTGAACCTGTGACCCTTTGGTTTCCAGGCCAGGGCTCAATCCACTGAGCCTCACCAACCAGGGCTTTGCCCCTACTTTCTTCTCTTACCTTGGAAAGAGATGCTTCAGTCCTCCCATGGCATAATCTTCCTTCTGTCCAGACTGCCACAGTGTCCTCCAGAATTCCATCCTGAACCTTTGAGCTTTCTGAATGCTTCACTTTGAAAGGACCTTCTACTCTAATGGTTTCACCAGCAGCCTTCTTTTTATGTTTCTTTTTCTAAAAAAAAATTAAAATAAATTATTATTATTTTAGTTAATATATATTTTTTAATTTCATTTATTTCATTTTAGAAAGAAGGGAAAGGAGGGAGGAAGAAAGGAAGAGAAACATCCATAAGTTGCCTCTTGCACCTCCCCAGCTGGGGACCTGGTCTGCAACCCAGGCATGTGCCCTGAATAGGAATTGAACCGACAACTTTTTGGTCTGCAGGCTGGTGCTCTACTCACTGAGCCATACCAGCCAGGGCTAAAATAAATTATTTAAAATATACAGAGTATAGAAAATAATATAATAAACCCCAGCTGGTGTGGCTCAGTGGATTGAGTGCTGGCCTGCAAACTAAAAGGTTGCCGGTTGAATTCCTGGTCAGGGCACATGCCTAGGTTGTGGGCCAGGTCCCCGGCTGGGAGCATGCGAGAGGCAATCAATGGATGTATCTCTTACACATCAATGTTTCTCTCCCTTTCCTTCTCCCTCCCTTCCCCTCTCTCTAAAGATAAATAAATAAATAAAATCTTTTTTTCAAGAAAATAATATAACAAACACTTATGGGTCATCCACCCAGATTCCCTTTCTTTCTGCACTTCTTCCTTTCTCCTTTTCTGTCATGTTCGCATGTGCATCCAACCCAAAGTACTGCCCTCAGTTTCCTAAAGAAGGTGAGGTAGGTGCAGTGGGCCCCAGCCTGACTACACATCTGCCCCAGGGCACATACAATACTCACACACTGTGGGTGACAATTAGGTAGCTAGCTCTGGACTTTCAGAAGGACGGGCAAAGAATGATTACCCTCCAACTAATCTGAGCATCCCCAGTACCTGGTTCCTACATTTTAGATATGCTCTTCCAGACTGAACCTGTCGCAACATTTTTGCCTTTTCAACTAGAATTTCTCTGCCCAACGTAATCCATAAGCAGTGGAATATGTTGGAGATGGGCTTCTGCATCCTTCACCTCTGCGTATATACATGCACTTTAAGTGAGAGACTCCCTGTCCTCTTGAGCTATCTTTCAGAACAGATTGAGCTACACCCCATCTGACCTCATAAAAGGAGAAGGGGTCAAAGCTAATACCTGGGCATGACTACAAATAGCTTTCCTGACTCCCTTTTGGTGGCTTTTGAGTCCTTATTACTCTGCAAAGCTTCCCATTAGAGGGTTTTATGTTGTTTTTTTAGAAATACTTATTAACTCTTGGTCATAGACCTTAATTTCCCAATTTTCCCTTGAACTTAATCTCTCCAATTAGGATTTCAAGTTACAGATTATCTTGCAGGACCTATTCTTAGTATAATTTAGAGTTCAGAGGATCATTAGGGGGACAGAGGTACAAATAAAATACTGAAAAGGTATTATAAAATGTGTTCCCGTTCTCTTTGGTAGGACTGATAGAATGACAATGAATGGAAATGGTCCGATGTTTTTCTCACTTCTCATTTATTTTGGGCCATGGGCTCCATTCTGATTTAGGAGTATTTCCTGCTCAGCATTTTAGTGATAATTCTCCCCATGGTCTACAGGATCCCTGTTCTCTTTGTTTCTATAGCAACAGTCCTGTGTTGCTTGGTGAGAAGCAATTTTCTGCTGCTGTGGTAAAGCCCCATTTTTTCATTTCTTTCTCCCCAGTTGCCTTGGCAACCAGCCTCTCCTTCTTTTGGTCTTTCAGTGGTAAATTCCAGCCCCCTCTTTTCTCCTCTCTCTAATAACAGTCACCTGGTCGTGACTTGGACAGTCCTTTCCCATCTGTGAGTGAGCATACTCTGTCATGGTCAGATTGTCATCATGAAATTAGCCTCCCTTTTGCTTTATTTGCATCATTTATTTCTCCAGCCTGTCATCTTTCTGTTGGTTGTCATGGTAACCATACCCTCTGAAAGTCTCCAGGCAAAGGCTCAACAGTTAACAACCATCATGTTGAGAGTGTCTGCCAATATGTGGCCACACATTTCGATTTCAAAACCAGCCCTAGGCAGGTACCACAAATCGGAGAGAACAAGGCTTTTGATCAAAGCAGATTGGATTGAGAAAGGAAGAATGGGGACCCTAGGATCTGGTGTTCTCCAAACAAAAGGTGGCTACAAAAGTGGCTATTATGCCAATGGTGATTCAAGTGATTGAGGAAAGTATTCACGGTTATTCCGGGCAGGTCACATATTAGCAGGCACTCTCACATACGCTCTAAGCTTCCAGGAGTAAAAATTCCTCTGGCCCAAGGGACCCTGGTGATGTGATCTGAGAGTTAGACAGAGACAGGCAATCTCAGGAAGAAAGCAATTAACTCTTAAATTGGCTAAGAAGGAGTTAACACGATAGGTATTTAGACACTTGTGCATTATTGAAAATTTCTCTGCTCTTATGCTGCTGCTCTTACCTCTTTAGTAAGGCAGATGGGGTATTACTATTATAATAACATAAAGTATTCAACAAATGGTGGTTATCATGTGCCAGGGCATTGTAGCAGACACTTTTCAGACATTATTTTCTCCCTGTGATAATCCTGACAAGCATTTAATGATGCTGAAGTTGAGGCTAAGAAGTAAAGTTATTATGTGAGGCCACACACCTGTTAAGTGACCTGGCAAGGATTTGAACCCAGGTCCATCTGATTCCAAAGCCCTTACTTTCCTTTCTTTTTTTAGAGAGAGAGAGAAAGGGAGGGACAGGAGAGAAACTTCAATGTGAGAAACATCGATCTGTTGCCTCTTGTGCACACAACCTGAACCAGGGACAAACCCACAACCTTGGCATATGCCCCGGAAATTGAACCCTTGACCTTTTGGTTTAGGGGACAACACTCCAACTTAGCAACTCCAGCCAAGGCCCAAAGCCTTCTCTTAAAGGTTGTGGAGTCCCCTGGAGTTTGGTCCTCTCTGGTCCTAATTTTCATCACCTCCATTTTTAACCTGACGATTGCTACTACTTTATCCTTTCTGCTTTCCTTATTTTTCCTCTTCACATTTTTGTGGGTGGTTGACTTGTTTTTCTCCGTTCTCACCCCATAGCTTGCTTGCATTCTTTGTCCAAAGAGATGGGAGGTTTTGCCCTGCCTGCTGACAGTGTCTGACGGCGTTGTGGGGTGAAACATTAGAGCAGCCATTCTTGCATGACCACAGGCAGATCTGATCCCGGAGAATGCCACACTTCTGGGCTGACTGCCTCCAGCACTAGATAGGCAAGCCATTCCCCTCTCCATTTAACAATATTGAGTGCCTATTAGGTATCAGGTACTGTGCTAGTACTGGAGATGCAGCAATGACCCAGGCAGAATATGTTCCTTTTTTTTATGGAACTAACAGCCTGGAGTGGAAAGTCAGACAAAAGAAAAGTCTTGGCAATTTTAGAATTTTGTATTGTAATCAGTGCTATGAAGAAAAGTAACTGGGTACTCTGACAGAATAATAGGGATAGATCTCTTTTAGCTAGGAGTGCCATCCCCCACGTAAGAGAGTTGGGAGTTGAAGCTCTGACACCAGCAAGCTGATGGCAGTCGCGCCCGGAGCCTCCCAAGCTTGGGGACCACAGTGCCACAGCTCCCTCCTCCCTTCTCACCTTCCATACTGAGCCCTACGTCTGCGCAGGCGCACTGCCGGTTGTCATGGGGACAGCCGCTTCCGCGCAAGCGCACATGTCTTCAAGATGGCAGCAGTAGCGGCTGCACGAGCAGTCTCGGGGGGCCCTGGGTTCCGGTGCCTGTCACGGACTTTGCCGCTTGTGGTGATTCTCGGGGCCACGGGCACCGGCAAATCCACCCTGGCCTTGCAGCTAGGCCAGCGGCTCGGTGGCGAAATCGTCAGCGCTGACTCCATGCAGGTATGACAGTACGGCTGGCCCCTGGCTTGTGAAACCCGGTGGCCGCGTGCGGGCCTCTGGCCCGGGGGATACCCTGTGGCGTGGGGGTAGTGAGTGAACCCTGAGGCTTGTGGGGTGGAGGAGGTAGGTCAACGGAACCCATAATCACTAAGCGCCCACCATCTGTCGGACATAGGGCCAGGCTTTTCACTTTCATCATCTCATTTCTCGCGACAGTTTGGTAGGTACTATTATCTCCATTTACAGATGAGGGAATTAACCTAAGGAGGTGAAACACTCTTGCTCCGTGTCACAGAGCGAATAGGTAGAGGAGGTAGTATTTGAACCTACAAAGTTGACATACAGGCGTCTAGTAAATACCTTTTGAATGAAAATTATTCTGGAGTTTTTGCTATTTAGAGTACCCAGCGACACCAGATAAATCGGTTACAATCTTTGAGTTTCTGCTGAGGGAATGGAACAGGGTGGATAACTAGGAGACCTGGACTCTAGCACCCAATCGGCCATCTTCCACGTGACCTTAACTGTTGTATATGGGTTTTTTGTTTTTTGGGTTTTTTTTTGGACGTTATTTGTCTGTTAAATGGAGAAAATACTACCTACCTCTCAGAGCTGTGGTGGTTAATAACTGAGACCCTGAGTGTTAGAATAAAGAGCAGGATGGCCTGTTCCGAAGAAGCCCAGGCATTTAGTAAATGCGTGTTTTAAAAAGCTGAGATTTTTAACCTATTGGCTGTTGGGAAGCAGGAGGCTTTGTCCTCTTCCTTGAGTCGAAGGGAGACCCAGAAGTGTAGCATGCACGGCACCTGGGAGCACGTGTGTTCAGATTGAGAGGGTGACATTTTGGGTAAATCTCCCATGGAGGAGTTACCCATGCTATTTGCTGAAGAGAATTTAGAATAAGGAGGGTTTTTTTTAAAAGATTTTTATTTATTTATCTTTAGGGGAGAAGGGAAGGAGAGAGGGAGAGAAACATCGAAGTATGGTTGCCTCTTGTGAATCCCCTGCTGGGAACTGGCCTGCAACCCAGGCATGTGCCCTGACTGGGAATCGAACTGTGATCCTTTGCTTCGCAGGCCTGCGCTCAGTCCACTGAGCTACACCAGCCAGGGCAAGAATAAGGAGTTTTTATAGAGTAAATGAGTTGCTTGATGTGAAGTGCGAGGCACTGAACCTAGCACCTGGTAGGTGTTCTGTAGGGAGGAGCAGCCCTACCCCCATACCTCGTAAGTCTCTGGGCAAGGTTTCTATCTTCCTTAGTTCATTTGGGGTGATAACAACCATCAACACATTAAATGATTAGGATAACTCAGCAAATGTTTGTTCACAATCTCTTTGTGCCAACTTCAAGAGACAGACTTTAGCTCAAATCTCAGCCCTATCTTTTCTAAGCTGTGGAACTTCAGCCTAACCTCTTCATACCCTTGCTTGTTCTTCTGTAAAATAGGAAGAATAACGCCAACAATACAACATTATTGTGATGTTTAAATGAGATAAAATATGTAAAGCATTTAATACAATATATGGCACATAGTAAGTGGTAAAGTATGGTAGGTTCTGCACTGGTTGCTGTGGCTCAGTTGATTGGGTGTGTCCCACAAACTGACAGGTCACGTTTGATACCTGGTTAGGGCACATGTCTGGGTTGCAGGTTTGGTCCCCAGTCAGGGCGCATGCAAAAGGCAACCAATTGATGTTTCTCTCTCACATCGATGTTTCTCTCCCTCTCTTTCTCACTCTCTTCCCTTCTCTCTGGATTCAATGAAAAATAAGTAAATAAAGAAACAAATAAATAAATAAAAGGTAGGTGCTATTTTCTGAAAGGCCCACTTGGAAAAACAAAGCCATAATGCCTGTCCCAAAGAAATTTTAGTGCAGCTAAACATGAAACCAAACAGTTATTAAGTGTTTGAACTGAGATAATGATGCTTTGCTAGGTGGACAGGGTCCGGAGAAGAGAGCCTGTGAGTGTTAAATTTTATGATAAACCATAGAATTCCTGAGAAGGGAGAAATCAGTGAAGGGTGGCATAGTTATGGAAAGCTCTCTGAAAAGGAACTTGAAAGGTAGGTGAAGTTTGGATAGATAAGAAAGAAGAGAATATGTGTTGACCTGCTTTATTAAAATGGTACATCTTGGTCCATTCAAGTTTTTCCTGTGATTAAAAGTAATTAGAATACTAGAATTAAATTTTTTTTCTTTGGGATGCCATGAGGATTAATTAATATATGAGTAATACTCTCATTACTTTGATGATGATTGAGCTTTCTGAATCAGCTATAGGTTGTATTTAATTTTTTTTAAATATTTTATTTATTTATCTTTAGAGGGGAAGGGAAGGAGAGAGGGAGGGAAATATCAGTGTATGGTTGCCTCTCATGAGTCCCCTCCTGGGAACTGGCCTGCAACCCAGGCATATGCCCTGACTGGGAATCAAACCACGATCCTTTGGATCGCACGCTCAATCTACTGAGGTACACCAGCCAGGGCTAATTTTGATTACATCTTGGTCCCCATTGGAAAACTTTGACCTTTGATTTTACTTTTCAGTCCAAATAATGAAATAAAGTATCTCTGCCTCATTCACTCTGAATATGTCCAGTTCTTCATTTCTGTCTCTGCTTACCATGCCCCTGGAAGGGTAGTGCTGCTTTGCTTGTTTTTTGGCCAGTGGAAGGAGATGATGTTTTTCAGTGACTTGAGGTTTACTCAGAAAATTTTTGGTAATGATGTGAACAAAGTGACGTTTTTAAATAATTTTTTATTTACTGATTTTTGGAGAGAGAGAGAGAGAGAGAGAAACATTGATTTGTTGTTCCACTTACTGGTTGATTCTTGTATGTACTCTGACCCAGGATTGTACCTGCAACCTTGGCATGCATATAGGGAGGACGCTCTAACCAACTGAAGTACCCAGCTGGGAAAATGACATTCTTAATATTGGATCACCAGCTCCTTGAAAGAATGTTGTCAATTTTGAACAAATCTAAGGCAGAACAACAACAACTGAAATTTGCATAGCACTGTTTATCCTCACAATAACCTCATAAAGTAGATGTTTTTATTTCACAGATAAGAAAAGAGGCTCAAGGTGTTAAAGTAAGCAGCCAACCTGGAGTTGAACATAGGTCTCTCTACTTTCCATGCCCAGTGCTCTGTCCACACAAAGCCATCTCCTTTAAATGAGGCAGGAGTTGTGGGATTCAATCTTTAGAGAGTATTTCTTGAATGCCACTTCTCTTTCAAAAGGGTGTGCTGCATTTTAATCAGGATATAAAATGTATTTCAGGTTTTATATTGTGAATCACAGCATGAATTCATAGTGATGTCTGTCAAGTGGAGTGTTGAACGAAGTGTCAGCCATATGATGCATTGCTTGGGGCATAAAATGAGCTATAACTAGTTGTAGATGTAAGTTAATGTCATTAATTCAGTGATAGCAAAGAAAATGCTTACTGGAACAAAGGGAAAACTTGGCCTTGTGGAGAGCCTAGACAGAGCAGTAAACTTATTTGTTGTAAGAGCTGCACAGACCAAATGGAAAGTGCGATAGAAAGTTTTTTCAAGTTTTCAGTTTTTTCAAGTTTTTAAGTTGATCTTTTTAAAATCCAGTATTTGCATTTTAATAATCGCTTTTGGAATGCTGTCCCGAATTTTGTATTTCAGAAGTGTACTAATAACTCAGACAGGATTGTAAAGTACTGCCATAAATCTTAAATTGTCTTGTACCTCATATTTAGTGTGTCATCTCTTTGTCCTGCCTTAAACTGTAAGCAACCCCGAGGCAGCCCCTACCAGGGCAGTTCCCATCCAGGGAAAGTGCTTGTTTTTTGGTAAACATTGAATAAGTAAGTGCTTTAAGTTACTGAGGTAGCTTCTTTGAGGTAAGACTACAATGGTTTTAAGGTTAATATGTCTAGGGTGACAATACTCCCATGGAGTCTAATATATAATGAATTGCCTCTGTAGCTGGCCATGTAGCATCTGCAGGTCCTGCCTCTTGCTTCCTATTCTTTTTTTTAAGGTTTTATTTATTTATTTTTAGAGAGAGGGGAGGGGAACGAGAAAGGGAGAGAAACAGCAATATGTGGTTGTCTCTTGTGTGCCCCCACTAAGGACCTGGCCTGCAACCCTGGCTCATACTCTGGCTTGGTATCAAACTGGCGACCCTTTGGTTCACAGGCCAGCACCTTTGGTTCTCAGTCCACTGAGCCACAGCAACCAGGGCCTTCCCATTCTTACGTGTTATTTGTTGAGTGGAAAGTCAGAACTACTTGCTTTAGTAGACTCTTTTTTTTTTTAAAGATTTTATTTATTTATTTTTAGAGGAGAAGGGAAGGAGAGAAGGAGAGAAATATCAGTGTATGGTTGCCTCTTGTGCGTTCCCTGCCGGGAACTGGCCCTCAACCCAGGCATGTGCCCTGGCTGGGAAATCCAACCGCGATCCTTTGGTTCACAGGCCCCCGCTCAATCCACTGAGCTACACCAGCCAGGGCTGCTTAGGTACTCTTGCTAGGTTCTACTGTGGATTCTGCCTGGCAGGTCTGACAAAGTGAGAAACAACATTTGTGCTTAATTTTCTGAGTTTTTCAAACCCCAGTTTCACAAATTATAGAAACATAAATATTCTCAGTCAGCAGTAAGAATCTAAATTCAGGGAGGGGCAGGTAATACTATTCTGTTTTCCAGGATGGAAAGACTGAGGTACAGAGAGATTAAAGAGCAGACTGGAGATCATACTGCAAAAGACACTTGCACACCTGGGAATTGGATCTGGGCCTTCTAACTAGTGTAGTGTCTCATATACTGTGGGAAGGTGATACTGAAGGTCTTCTTTTCAGTCTGAGTCTTTCTCTTGGCATGTAAATTCAAGGTACAATGCATTGCCTTCAGTGACTGGATGAAACATTTGTACTGAGAAACTTGAAGGCACTTGCCAAAAGATGTACAATGACTGCCAGGAAATACAGGCCACTAACTATATGCCAAGAGAAAATAAATGAAGTGTTCTATTTGGGTTTATAGTGAGAAAGTATCTCTAATGCCTCAGCTCTTGAAGTCATATGGAGAAGCAGTAATCTTATGTGGAAGCACAGTTCCTTTTGGGTTTGTGTTTGTCTAAACCTGCAAGAGGAGAAGCAAATGATTTTTTGGCAGTGTGACTAGTAAGCAGGTTGTGTGACATTTAATATATGTGGAGTTCTGCGTTCTTTTTTGGGTCTGCTTTGGGTCATAATTTAGGAGCAGTTTTTTATTTTTACTGAAGGACTACTGTCTGTTTCATAGTGCTCAAGGGAGATCTGGGAGGCATAGGGAAGGATATGAAGGGAGAGGTGGGATGGAGAGTAGGTCTCAGAGGCTTACTAGGATATGAACTAAAAGTCATCAAAACCTGCTAACCAGAAGTAGGGGCTGTCTGGAAGAAATCTTTTTTTTTTTTTTAGGTTTTATTTATTTATTTTCAGAGAGAGAAGGGAGGGAGAAAGGGAGAGGAACATCCATTGATTGCCTCTTGCATGTCCCCAACTGGAGACCTGGGTCACAACCCAGACACGTACCCTGACTGGGAATCTCATCAGTGACCTTTGGGTTTGCAGGCCAGCAGTCAGTCCACTGAGTCAGACCAGCCAGGGCTCTTTCCTTTTTTAAATGTTTTTGTCCTTTGTTGTTACTTACTGTTTCCTTTTTTTCCTTTGTGGAGGCAATCTTTATTGATTGATGTTTTTTTTTTTAGAGAGAGAGGAACAGAGAAAGAAACATGGATATGAGAAACACCCACTGATTGCCTCCTGTATGTGCCCCCACCAGGAATCGAACCTGCAACCTTTCCTTTTCAGGACAACACTCCAGTCTCGTTGTGTTTGTTTTTAATCCTCTCCAGAGGACATGCTTATTGATTTTAGAGGGAGGGAAAGGGAGGGAGAGAAGTATCAGTACCAGAGAAAGATTGGTTGCTGACCAGAACCAAATCTGCAACCTAGGCTCATGCTGTCCTGATTAGGAATTGAACCCACATCCTTTCTGCTTGCAGAAGAAGACCCAACCAGCTGAGCCATAAGGGCCAGGGCGCATTGTGGTTTTAATTTACATTTCTCTAATGACTAATGATGTCAGGCATCTTTACATGTATTTGTTGGCCATTTGTATATATTTCTTTGGAGAAAGCTTTCATTTGAGTCCTTTGCTCATTTTTAAATTGCTTTGGTCATCTTTGTTGTTGAACTGCACACATAATATTTTGATACATATTGCCAGACTGCTTTCAAGAAGTTTTGAGCCCTGGCTGGTATAGCTCAGTGGATTGAGTGCAGGCCTGTGAACCAAACAATCACGGTTTGATTCCCAGTCAGGGCACATGCCTGGGTTGCAGGCCAGTTCCCAGCAGGGGACACACGAGAGGCAACCATACATTGATATTTCTCTCCCTCTCTCCTTCCCTTCCCCTCTAAAGATAAATAAATAAAATCTTTAAAAAAAAGTTTTGTGCCAGTGGTATGTCTGTTTTCCCTCACCCTTGTGGTTTGTCTATTACCTGTCTTTTTCATTGTTGTCAGTCTGGTAAACAAGAAATGAATTTCCTTTCTTAGGTTGTCTTTTAAGAGTACATTGATCATCTGTTTTTCTCTTTTGAAATTCCTGTTTATACCTGTTGTGTCCACTTCTGTATAATGGTTTTCATTCTTGTGTTTATTGATTTGTAAGAGCTTTTAGTGTATTGCAATTTTTAACCCTTTGTACAGTCTCATGTTTTGGAAGTATGTTTTTTAGTTGATCATTTGTCTTTTGACCTTTATGGGGTTTTTTTTTTTTTTGCCACATAAAAATTTTAAATCAGTATATTGTACACTTTTTAGGAGTACCAGTCTTAACATTATTTTAGAAAGAGTTCTTGTCTGAAGTTTATAATTCATTTAACTGTTGGTGCTTACAGATGTAAACAAAAAGTGATGTTGACTCTGTAGTGTAAATGAAAATACTCCCAGGGCCTCTTGTCTTCATTGTGCATTCCTGTTGCTCTTCTTGTGAAGTTCCTTTCACATACATGTAGGTAATTGCAGATGAAATATGGGATTCTGTATTGCCCATGCTTAGGTAGGTCTGGATTCCTTTGGTTAGCTATCCAATCAGTAGTTTCCGTGCTCTTTTTTGTGGGGGGAAGCGTTAGCTTACATCTTGTTGCATAGCACAATACTTGTAACAGTGGTTCTTACCACCAGCTGCACATGGGAATCACCTGGACAGCATTAAAAACTAGTGATGCCTAGGCTTGTAGTATTCAGTAAATAGCTATTGATTAGTATTAGATGATTTGCTTAACTCTTCAGGTGCCAGTATTCTCTCCTAATTTATAGTTAATCTTTATTTTTTATTTTATTTTTTATATTGCCTTGAGAGAGAGAGGAAGGGAGAGAAAGAAAGAGAGAGAGAAACGTCAGTGTGAGAGAGAAATATTGATTGGTTGCTTTCTTGTACATGCCCTGACCAGCGATTGAACCCACAACCTGGGTATGTGCCCTCACTGGTAATTGAACCCACCATCATTTGTTTTACAGGATGACACTCCAACCAACCGAGCCATACCAGCCAGGGCTAGTTAATCTTTATTTTATTTTTTTAAGTATTTTATTTATTTACTTTTTATAGAGAGGGGACGGGAAGGAGAAAGTGGGAGAGAAACATCAATGTGTGGTTGCCTCTCATGTGTCCCTTACTGGGGACCTGGCCTGCAACCCAGGCATGTGCCCTGACTGGGAATTGAACCGGCGACCCTTTTCTTCACAGGCCCATGCTCAATCCACTGAACTACACCAGCCAGGGCTATTAATCTTTATTTTTTAAAAAGTTTTTTAAAGATTTTATTGATATGTTTTTTGGAGAGAAGAGAAAGGGAAAGAGAAAGAGAGGGAAAGAAACATCAAAGTGCAAGGAACATTGATCAGTTGCCTCTTGCACACCCCCAACCCCAGGCCTGGCTCGCAACCCAGGAAGGTACTCTGACTGGGGATCGAACATGCAGCCTTTCAGTTTGGAGGCTGATGCTCAATCCACTGAGCCACACTGGCCAGGGCAATTATTTTATTTACGACTTAGTAAGACTGATAACTTGGGAAGAGTGTGTATGCATTTTACATAACAGTTTGAGAAGCATGGCCTTATGATTGTAGTCCCTTTTCCCTTAAAGAGAGATAGTTACAGGAAGAGTGAAAGTCATGATCTGCACTATAAATTGCAAACCACTCCTCTCACCATATTGACTGAACAAGTCAGGTACAGGTTCTCCCACCTACTGAGCATCTTAATCAGTCTTAATTTATTCAGTATGTCTGCAGTTGAATTTCTGCCAAACACAGCTAAAAGAAGTAGTCGCCTGCCATGATGTTCCTGCAGCTAACTCATTCTTTCTAAGCTAGTAAAGTGTAAATTAAAAAAAAGTCATCCTTTTTATTAAGAAGAAAAGTTAACCGAGAGACTGACCTTTTCCCTACTCTTCAATCTCTCTTCCATTGAATAATCAAATTCAAATTCCTTTAATCAAAGAGTAAAATCAACTTTCTGGTGAGTGCCAACATTCTTTAAACAAATAATTTTTTCTTTTACCCTCTTAAGCCAAAACCTTCATTCTAAAGCAGCTCAGACTATTAGTATAGGAAGGAACATTAGATATGAGGACACTGAGGTTTCAGGGGAGCAGGTTGATTTCCCAAAGTCACAAAGCTGTTTTGTACAAAACAGAGATTAGCAGCATAGTGGAAAAAGACCACTGACTGTAAAGTAAGGAGACATGGATTCAAAGTTTGCTTCTGCCACTAACCAGCTGTGTGACTTTGGGCAGGTTACCTACCCAGTGTGTCTAAATTTCTATTTCCTCATTGATAAAGTTAGGGTTAACTTCATAGGGTATGAAACTTTTAGCATAGGGTCCTAGCGACCTATCTCAGACACCCAGTATTCATCAAGTATATTCTACGTATAGGCACTGTGCTGCGTGCCTGTCTCTAGGTGCAACTAGAGATAAAATACACAATTTCTTCCTTCAGAGCTTGTAGTCTGGTGGGGGGAGAGAAGTATTTTAAAGTTAAGTAAATACAGTAAGTTCTATGGTAGAGGTAAATGCAGGGTACTGCGGGCATGCAGAGGACAAGCACGGATGGGGAGGATTAGGGAGTCATCCCAAGGCAGGCTTTTGTTGGGATGTAATGCTAAACAGTGTGGGGCTGGGTGAGATCATGTTTTCACTTTAGAAAGATCACTGGCTACTGTGTGGACATAATTTGAGGGGTTATACTTGAAAGGTAAGGTCAGTGAGGAAGCCAATGGAATAGTCTAGTTGAGAAATCATGAAGCCTTCAGGTGATGATGTAATAGTGGGAAATGTGGTAACGGTGATGAGCTTTGATAGAATTTTAGGAAGTGGTATGGATAGAAGTTGAGACATTGGAAATGGGGGCAGAGAGATAGATTCTAGGATCACTTCAAGGTATGTGGTTTGATTATCTGGGTAGTTCATTCAAGTATGGCTGGGAAAATGAGCTCAGTTTTGGACATACCAGGTTTCAGGTGCCTGGAGTGGTGGTGGTGGTGAGGATGATGATGATAGCTAGCTATCATTTATTGACTGTTTCTTTTTTCTTCTTTTAAATATAAAGCTGCCTTTATCTTTTTTCTTTTCTTTTTTTAAAGATTTTATTTATTTTTAGAGGGGAAGGGAAGGAGAGAGGGAGAGAAACATCAATGTGTGGTTGCCTCTTGTGCGCCCCCTGCTGGGGACCTGGCCTGCAACCCAAGCATGTGCCCTGACTGGGAATAGAACTGTGACCCTTGGGTTCATAGGCCCCTGCTCAGTCCACTGAGCTACACCAGCCAGGGCTATTGACTGTTTCTTATAGGGCATGTTCTATTCCATATTCTTTGCATGTATTAATTATTTAATTTTCACAATTGCCTTTTGAGGTCTGATTTAAGATTATTCTCACTTTATAAGTAAGAAATCTGAGATACAGAGGTTAAATAATTTGCCCAAGTTTTCATAGCTAGTAAGTGGTAGAGCCAGGACTTAAATCCAGATAACCTGGCTCCAGGGTCACTACTGTTAACCACTTTGCTGTATTACAATATATGCCTCTCATTGATGATGAAAATGTTCACTAGACAGTTAAATACTCAGGTCTGGCATCATGAAAGAGAAGTAGGTTGCAGAATATCAGCACAAAAATGGTTGTATAGAAGCCATGAGTGTTACCCAGAGAAAGTTTATAGTACAGAAATGGCAGGTAGGTGCCCTAAAAACTGCCATTTCTCAGTATTGTTCCCATGACAGACATTGCTAATAAGCCAGTGACTGGCCTCAGTGAAAGAAACTGAGGAAGAGCTAGTGAGATAGGAGGAAAAGCTAGAGAGATTGGTGCCATCAAACCCAAAGGAGAATGATTTGTGAAGGAGAAGGAGCTCAATAATATCAGGTTGTGTTTTTTCCATTACATGTTTTGGGAGTTTAGTAGAAAAGTGCAGTCAGTTCATTAGTGATCTCAAAGAGACATCCATGGAGCTGGGGAATGGGAGAGGGCACCTAGCAGACAGGGAAGATAGTTGTATTGATCCATAATCCAAGGTAGTGGTTTCAAGGCAGTTGTAACCCATAGAGGCAAGAAAGTGATTGAAGGACTTAAGGATCTAATTTGGATTGGGAAGGAAAAGAAGTCAAAAGGGGGAAGATAACTTGGAGGGAAGGAACCAAACAAGGGGGGCAGCTTTTCTTCTTGTTTGTGGAGGGTGTGCTGTGGCATCAGTCAGCCAATACTCCGACGGTGCTCTGTGATCTGCCCAGTGCCTGGGACACTGTTAATTAACTCGTTAGGGCCCCCCTACAGCATGAGTGGGGTGGATCTTTGGCTGTAATGATTTTGGTGAGTTTCTCCAGGGTGAAAGTTTTTTGGATCAGGGCTTCTCAGCTTTTGGGCCGTTGACATTTTTGGGCTAATTCTTTGGGGATGAGGAGTTGTCCGGTGCATTGTAGAAGGCCGAGCAGCATTCCTGCCCTCTACCTACTAGATGCCAGCAGCACCCCCACACCTGCAGTTGTGACAGCCAGAAGTGGTTCTAGATGTTGCAAATGGACAGATTTGCTTCTTGTTTACAACCACAACTCTAGATTCTGCTGTTTTTCCTCTTGGTCTCTCTTGTAGATTTCCCTCACCTTCATTAGCTCCTCTGGGCACTTCAGCTCTGTTGGTTTGGAGAGTTTATGTTATTTCAGCCTTGTGGCCTCTTCCCAAAATTTTTTCAGTCTGAAAATAAACCCTCACTAGAGGTGAGACGAAGCGGTATATATCCCAATAGTACTGGGCTAGATACCTATACCACAGGTGGCACACACAAGGCCAAGGGGCCAAATCTGGCCCTCCACCTTGTTTTATCCAGCCCAGCCCCTTGTTTCTACCCAGCAGCAGCACCAGGCTCACACTTAACTGATAAGGTCTAGTTACGTTTATACAGCCCTAAAATTACATTTGGCCCTTTGAAGGCAACTGAAAGGCTGATGTAGCCCCTGATGAAAATGAGTTTGACACCCCTGACCTAAACCATTAAATGTTCAAGGGTTATGATATTTAGAAAAGATTGTAGTCAAACTTTAGTATCTCACAATCTTTTATATCACTTATCTCTTTACAGTACAGTTATTTGTATCTGTATGTCTTCCTAGCCTGGACTCCTTGAGGACAGGAACCCTTCCTTTTTATTTTTAGAGAGAGGGTAAGGGAGGAAGAAAGAGGGAGAGAAACATCGATGTGAGAAGGAAACATCAATCGGTTGTCTCTCACAGGCCTCCAACTGGGGATCTGGCCCGCAATCCAGGCATGTGCCCTGACTGGGAATTGAACCAGTGACCTAGAAGGTCATTCAGTCCACTGAGTCATACCAGCCAGGGCCAGGAACCCTTTCTTCTTTGCATGCCTACCATCTTGCCAAGTACCTGGCACATACTGACTTTCAGTAAATGTTTGCTGAAATAAATCAATTAACTGTATGTTGATAATTGGCTAAGTAGGTCAAACCTGTAATTTTTTAGTTATCAGGCCTCACAAAGAGGCCAGAGTTCCCTTAGTATTGTTAAGATCTGGTTTGTGCAGAGAGAATAATTTTATCAAGTAATTTTTGTGTACACAGATCTCAGGTGTCCTCATGGAAAATGAGAAATGGAACAGTGACCTACTGCCTTTTCAAAGGTAACATAGATCCTTTTAGCTCTACTTGGTACCAGAGCTGACTGTTCCATAGGTAGAGTCACACTGAAAATATGATCAAAGCAGGAAAATAGGCAAAATTTAAGAATCAGCTACAAATCTAACCTGTTTTGTTGGAAGAATGTTTTCTAGGTGGTAATAAAATTATAAGCCTGATTGTGGCATTTGCAATATAACTATCTTTATAGACCGAAAGAAACATTTACAAAATTGATTTTTTTTTGTTTAGATATTTCTGATCTTTAGTGTAAATGTGTAAAATTAAAATGCCTTTTATGCCTTTTGGCTGGGCATTGATTTTATTTGATAAATAATGTGTACCATATATGCATAATTCATAACTATACAGTTCAATAAATTATCAACAAGTGATAACACTTGTATAACCACAACTCAGTTCAAGAAATTACCAGCCCTCTCAATAATTTTGAAAATTACCGTATAATCCATCAATTCCATTTCTGAGTATATGTCCAAAGAATTGAAAAATTCAGGGCCCTGGCTGGTGAAGCTCAGTGGATTGAGCGTGGGCTGCGAACCAAGGGTCACCAGTTTGATTTCTAGTCAGGGCACATGCCTGGGCTACACAAAGGGCAACCACATTGATGTTTCTCTTCCTCTCTTTCTCCTTCCCTTCCCCTCTCTCTAAAAATGAATAAAAACTTTAAAAAATAAAAATATAAAATAAATTTAAAAAAGAATTGAAAAATTCAAATGAAAAAACATTTATTTCATTGCTAATATTTACTAGTTTCTCACTGTACCTAAAATCTGTCATCCATGTCTGTTTTTATAGTTGCAATAAAATATATATAACATAAAATTTACCATAAAGTCGACCATTTTATCATTTTAGGGGCATTAAGCACATTCACATTGTCCTGCAGCTATATTCACCCTCTGTCTTTTCCATCTTCCCCAACTTCACAGAACTTTTCTCATCTTCTCAAGCTGAGATTCTGTATCCATTATCCACGCCCCCTTCCTCTTGCTCCATCCGCTGGCAACCACCGTTCTACTTTCTGTCTCTGAATTTGACAACTCTAGGTACATCATATAAGTGGAATCGTACAGTATTTGTTCTTCTGTGATTGACTTCAGTTAGCATAATGTCTTCAAGGTTCACCTACGTTAGAGCATATCTTAGAATTTTTTTCCTTTTTTAAAAAAAATTGATATAAGAAAGAGAAACAGTGATTTGTTGTTCAACTTATTTGTACACTTACTGGTTGATTCTTGTATGTGCCCTGACTAGGAACTGAATGCACAGCCTTGGCATATGCGGACTGCTCTCTAACTGACTGAGCTACCTGGCCAGGGCTGAATTTTCTTCCTTCGTAAGGCTAAATAATATTTCATTGTATGTATATAACACATTTTGTTTATCCATTCACACACGATGGACACTTGGGTGCTGCTATAAAAATGGGTGTGTAAATATCTGTTCAACTTCCTGCTTTCAATTTTTTTGAATAGTTACTACCCAGAAGTGTAATTGCCAGATCATACAGTACTTCTGTTTTTTAATTTTTGAGGAACTGCCATACTGTTTTCTGTAGCTGCATCATTTTACATCCCCATCATCAGTACACAGGTATGTTTCCATTTCTCTACATCCTCACAAACATTTGTTATTTTCTTTTTTTAAAAATAATGGCCATACTAATGGTTGTGAAGTACACCCAGATCGTTTTAAGGAAACTTTTTATTTTTCAACATATAAAAAATACAACAAATAGTAATTGAACTTCTATGTATTCATCACCTAACTTCAATAGGTATGAACACTTAACCAGTCTTATTTCAATTTTAATCTGTTCTCTCTCCTCCATTATTGGAACTCAGACCCCAGTCATCATTTATGTATTCTTTTTTTTTCTGTTGTTAAAAACAAAGTAAAACACAAAAGTTCTGTTATTAGTATGAATAATGTTACTGCCAGTTTTACTCTAATCATTGCTTTGCCTTTGATTCATTGATCAGAACTCCTGTGTCGCCATTAACAGATATGTCCTTAGCATTATTCTTGCTCTCATGCAGTGCAGGTATAAATGTATTTTACATCTGCCCTTCATCTACCCTGGTCTTCTTGCTTGTTAAAAATTTATTCATGGGTAAAATGAAAAAATACACAAACTGCACAGTTATTTGTAAGCACAACTATAACAGCACATCAGTAATTGTCAAAAGAGGCAAGATTAGCATGAAAAAGTGAAGCAACATCATTATTGACATAATTTTGAGTCAGCTCCAGTTTATTTTATTTATTTATTTTTGTTGTTTTCCCCCTAATATCTTTTTTTAAAAAAGACATATACTGTCATTGAAATGTACTTAAGTATACTGTACATCTTAAAGTTAAGGACTCTTTAAAAAAGTGATAGCCATAAAACTATATTTACCTAAAAATTAACCGTAACTTTTTTAATCTCAGATATCTACTTAGCGTCTGAGTAGATATCCACATCTTTATGCCCAGTTTTTAAGAAATCTGATGGTATAGGGAAAAAACAGTTAGCAAATCCCTGGAAGATGACAATTTACATTGGTAACCAAGATGTACTGCTTTTATATGAGTTATAGTTTTTAGTTTGTTAACTCTATGAACAAGGACTCTGCTTTCTTTAAGCTATTAACACTCTCTTCTTTCTGATATTTGCTGGCATTTGTATGTATGCCATAAATAGTACAGTAGGCCTCTTCCTTTAGTAACCAAAGAGAGCCTGCCTAGATCTGGGGTTACCTTCTGTTTGGTTTATGTTTATGTGTTTGTTTAAACTTGCCATTTTAAGGGACTCTTGAAGATACACTTAAAGGCAGGTCACAGGGTAAAAATTTATCTACATATCTGATAGAATGTGCTGGTCTCTGAGATGTTTACATTTTGGCATTTTTGGAGGTGGGGGTGGTAATTGTACATTTGCAACTCTGCATTTCCTTGACATTAATCTCAGTGTTAAAAAATGAGAATCGAATCTAATTACAGAGTTAAGAAATCTTCTGGTGGCCCTGGCAGGGTAGCTCATTTATTTAGAGCTTTGTTCTGATATGTCAAGGTTGCAGGTTCAATCCCTGGTCAGGGCACATAAAAGACAGAACCGGGTCAAGATGGCAGCATAGGTAAACATGGCTCGTCTCCTCACACAACCACATCAAAATTACAATAAAATATAGAACAACCATCCCAGAACTGTCAGAACCAAGTTGAATGGAAGTCTGACAACTGTGGGATTAAAGAAACTACATCCATCCAGACTGGTAGGAGGGGGGGGTGCAGACACAGAATGGGCTGATCCCTCACCCACATGGTGAATAAAAATGAAGGAGGGATATCTCGGAGAGCAAGGAGTCCTAACCCCACACCAGTCCCCCCACCCAGGGTTCCAATGCCAGGAAGATCAGTGCCCATAACTTCTGGCTGCAAAAACCATTAGGGTATTGAGTCAGTGTAAGAAGCTTCTGGAGTCCCAAGCAGTTCCTCTTAAAGAACCCACACCCAGACTTAATAAGACTCACTCCCTCTGAGCTCCAGCACTGGGGTAGCAGCTTGAAAGGATTGAAATGGCAAATAGGATGGAACTGAAGTGTCTGGCATCAAGGCAAGAACAGGCAGAAAGGGAGGCAGAGGTCATTGTCCTGTTTCTAAACCTTTTCCTCCAAAAAGCCACAAGGCTAGCAGGCAGGTGACAGAGTGCCATACTGATGACTCCATCAACCTGGCTAACACTGTTTGCCCCGCCCTGGGAGTCTCCTGAAGTTCCATTGTACCCAACTTAGGGGCCCACCCAAGCTCTTAACAGTGGCTTTTCCATATGAGTGGCTAGTTATGGCTCATGCTTCACAACTTCCTAAATCTCCTCAAATAAGCAACAGCCAGCTTTAGAGAGCCGCCAGCCCCTGTACCTTTTGCTAAGTGGCCCCTGGCCTGGCAATAGTGTCACAGGTGTGCACAGGTAACCAGGTTCTTAGTGATCGAGGACAAAGAATTGAACCGAACACACAAAGTTTACAGCATAAAGAAAGAGGGAAGATTTATTAAGTGATAGTATACATCACAGGACACGGGAGTGGGCCAGCTCTGAGCAGAGGAAAGAAAGAGAGAGGCACGTGGGCTGGGGGATTCCATTTTTATAGGGGCAGAAGCCCCTCCTGCTAGACTTTGGCGGGCTTTTCCTGCGCAGGTACAAGGAGTTGGATTTCAAAGCTACTGCGCATGTGTTT